>SCHK01227178.1:0-12279 GCA_004124795.1 Poropuntius huangchuchieni
TCTGGTAGCGTTTATAGCTCTTTTGAAGCTGCATTGAGTCCATTGACATCCACTATATGCCAAAATATTTTAATTCGACTGAAGACAGAAATACATACACATCTTGGATGACATGGGGGTGAGTAAATTATCATGAAATTTTATCTTCGAAAGTGAACTAATCCTTTAATTGCACCATACCATTAATGTTGTGGTATGTTGTGCCAAGGCCAGTTCTCATTCATATTTACTTGTTGCATTTAAATAAAAATTAAATGTTTTGTTGTGTTTAAAAAAAGATATCACTAATAACACAAAGCAAGAATCTACCAATAGTCCCTCTGCTTGTAAATCTACTGTGTGTGTCATAAAGAATCTCTGTTTTTACAGCGCAAACTTCGGAATGACCACATCATGGCTGATGAGGAAAAACTAATACAAAAACAGCATCAAAACATGTTGATTATGCACCCAGACATGATTAGAAACCGTTTTAGAAAACTGGACCTGATAGGTGTGAATCTGTTTACTCTTCTTGGGTGATGTGTTTACTGTAGGTTTTGGTGGGTCTGTTGATTCTCCGATCTGTTGTTCAGACCGGGAAGTGCCCTGAGCAGGCAGGAGATTCCTGAAGCGTTAGTTGGCCCAGACTGCTGACTGACCGACTGACTAAATGTGTCTGGGTCTATTTAGAAGCAAAGGGGGGTTTTGAGAGCTCTTAAGTGTCCTGAAGCACTACAGAAATGATTAAATAAATGTTTTTAAATATAAAAATAACAATTTAATTATACTAATTACAGTTTTTCCTGGTTGCCGTTTTTATTTTTTTAATCTGAGATTGAAAATGGTGTAAAATTAAATACAACTGTTGTTCATCTAAAAATAGACAGTCAGATCCACCAATAAAATTCAGTGGAAAAAAGTGAGCAAGTGACGCAAATGAGGCCACAAGTCTCTGAGATGAGAGACAGAGACGACCGCAAAGACACAAGGACCTTCTGTCTTACTCCAGTTTTATCTTTCAACAAACACTTGTCCTTGTCTTTACCCTGCTCATATCCTGAAAAAAAACCCTGGTACAAAACTTTGGTTAGATTCCAAGAAAATTTGACTTTCCAGTTACATTCTTTTGCTAGTACAAAGTGCAGATGCTTTTGTTTAATTAAACCTCAAAAAACGTGACAAAACATAACTGTAGATCAAGTGTCAGTGTTGCATTTTTTTCTATTTCATCACAGAAAATGTTCATTATCAAACAGTAGGCTGTGTGAAAGGATTGAATATAATTAGCCTGAAAGTCTGGCAGGAGTCGTGGACTCCAGGCATCTGCGATGTAGTTGAGCATTGAATAGTGATGAGAGATGGAGCTTCAGCATCTCCAACCTTTTATTACATCGAGAAAGACAGAGCGAGGAGGGAGAAAGTGGAAGACAACGTATAACGTACACATCTAGGCCTACGTTCAGCTGACGCTTACAAACAGGGCCTGCATCGACACACACACACACACACACACACATTACTCCTCTTTTATCTTTATGACATTTCATTAAAGCAGAAAGGTCAGATACAAACAGGTTTCTCATGAGTTCCTCACCTTCTGTGCTCCTCCCACAATTCATCCAGTACCACACACACACACTTTCCGTGTCACCTTAAAAGACACCAAGCAAACCAGTGAACATTCTATTCACAGCATTAAGATGTTTTTAGGGATTTCCCGGTTCTACTCGACAGCCCCGGTTTCCTCTAGATTACATGGATTTAAGTATTTTGTTGTACTGTTTACTAAAGGAGGATTCTCAAGCTTGTTCCTCCACTGAGTCACATTACACGGCCTGAATAGGTGCTAAAGTGGTCTAGACTTGCTCAGCAAAGGACAGAGAAGACTTGGATTATTTACCCACCTATGTAAGGATTACAGACCATTTTAAACCGTCCATTAGCACTGGGCCATCTCAGACAGACAGGCTACCTGACAGACTCTCTTTTTTCACCTGAGCTCTAATCCACTCCAGCAGAAGCCTGATCTGATAGAACCAAAGATTCCTGCTCATGCCCATGCTCTCTTTCTTGACTGCTTACTCTCTTGTTTTCTCCACTGCCATTTTGACCCCAAGCTAGATTCAAAAATATAAAACGGTTAAGAATATGCATCACAATCATACATGTGTCCAATGGATGAAGGTAACAGAAATGCAGATGTATTTTACATAAACCTTTTTCTGCATTAGAAACAAAAATCCAAACACTTTAACCATCTCTATGTTACTACAAGATCCAAGCAGATGCCAAAATTGACGCGCATTACTCAGAAGCAATGTCTCCCCCTTCTGGATAATTTGGTAAATGCAGAATATGCCGTTAGAGAGATGGAAGCATACTGACAGATAATACAATACTTATAAGCCGAGCAAACACAAGATAAAATTACAAAAAAATAAACTTTTCCAATTTCAGTATAGAAAATGAACGTTGTTTTTGTTGTTGTTTTGGGCATGTTTTCTTTGTGTGCTCAGTGTTATGAAAGACCTTAAACCAGACTGTGTGACTCATAACTCATACTACATATGATATGTTTTCATATTCAAGTCTCATAAAATGAGGAAAGGTCTACATCTAAAAGTTATTATTTATTTATTTATTTTAAATCTCTCTACCTCACTTTATCCAGCTGTTCATGTCTCTTGTGGCAGATACCGGGTCTCTGCACATTAATTCGGCTTTAGAAGAACGAGCTGGAAGTGCAGACAGTCATTAACATTCATCCGTTAAGCTGACGCTTTTATGTAAAGCGAAAAATAAGGGATTTATACTAAACATGCAGTCGATTGTCATTCTCTGATGTCACTCACACCTGTCCACGTTTAATGTGTCAAGTTTGTACTTTACTCCGGGGTGAATTCAGATTCACTAATCACCATCATCTTCTTTTGACCTCACAGTAACTCAACAAGATACCAGCCAATTTTCACAGTGATGTTTCCCTGACGGATAAATTTGATGTGAGATCGGCCTTAATGACGACGGTCCATCTATGCCGGTTGTCATGGTTACACGGAAAGCCATCAATTAAGAAGCGGAACATGTCTCTCGCGCTGTATAATCTCCCCTGTAGCTAATATGTAAGAGAGAAGAGGAGGTAAATATGGATCAAAGTTACAAAAAGTAATTAATATTTTCAGTTCTCATGCGAAAATGTAGCTCTTACAACTGAATTTTGAATCTGAAGTAGCTATATTATGAATTTTCGTACATATTATATTATATTCAAGGAACTCACCGAGTCTGTGTTTTCTTTATGATGGAATCGCTTAAGGCTCTTAAGAAAAAAAATAATAAATAAAAAGTAAAATAAATAAATAAGCTTGTTGAGACATGTTGTTGACATGTAAATCTAAAATAAAAATTAGCAATGACAGCAGCCTGATTTTGTCATTCAAACGTCCGATAGGCTACTGATTGTAGTAAAAAGGCTCAAGCAGCTACTGTTGCTATAGCAACTTCGTGAACATTTAGCGCGCAATGATTAACAAGTAATCTTACTTTTGTGATTACTGTAACGTGCGTTACACATTTATATACTTAAATTAAAAAAAACATTAAGACGCCTGTACCCTAACCTTTTTATTTATTTATTTATTTATTCCACTAGATCAGCCTATTCGTGTAACAAGGACCTAATAAATTAGAAGGGACCTTGTTTAACATCGATTATATATTCATATGTAACTTTTAATATAGGATACTATTACTAAAGAATTAAGGAACATCAACAGGTCCAAACTCTGGGTATCAATCTTCAGTCATTATACTATTATTGCACTGTAAAGTTATTTCTGGTTTTGATTAACGGAGAACCCAAGATGAAGAACGGAGTGTAGCTACGTGAGGAGGACTATAACGTGCACTGGTACTCCCACGCGCCTCTGATCGTTCATTCAGCACCACAGCAACCGAACAGCGACCGCGGTGTGCACGCCAACAACGGAGATGGAAACGGTTTATTTTAAAAGCCGTACAGCAGTCGTTTTGTCAGCGCACATCATTGCGGTTTATCAACTCTCATCTGGACGCCTCGCATGTTAATACGTGGACGCCTGTTTACTGAAGGAATATACGCTATAACGGAACGTCAAATGTGATTTGATCGAGAGCAACGCTCCGCGGAGTAACATACTTTTTCTCGCGTTTCCTCTTCTGTCGTAAATAATGAAAGACTTTGAAATTGTTTGTTGTTCCGAAAGCGCAAACATCAATCGAGAAAAACAGAATCGCGACCACCTCCTGTCGAGGCGAGCGGTCCGCCACACCTGACTGTTTTTCTGCCTCCGGTTGTGACATGAAAACTCGGACCAGAAAGAAACGGATGAAAGGGCGAAGAGCTGCAAAAGGCCATGTGGATTTGAAAGGGAACATGTCAGATTGAAGTGGGAGCCCGGAACAATCCACAAGTCCGATCGCGACTGACAATCACAGGCATGGGGACACCAAAGATCAAGAGATGGTCGGAGGTCTTGCAACCTGTTGTTGATCCAGAGTAGACAGAGATTTGATGTTGATTATATCTAAATGGCAATGACTAGGGGGGGAAACACGTACTTTTTGACTGATTGATTGATGTCTTGTTTCTTGATTTGTATTTAATTCAAATACATTTATTAATTTGAGGAGTAACTATATTGGGAGCCTGTACTGGACATGAGCATAGATTGACGCGTTTTGTTTTTCGGGAATATAAAGGTGTATTTACATTAGGGGAAAAAACACCCTTCATGGTTGGTTGGTTACCCTGATTCTGACCTTCTCCAGCCATGGGTTGCCTTCAGAGCGTCGCCTGCAAACCCCGAATTAAACGCGAGAACATCGTTGTTTACGACGTCTCTGCTACTATTGACCACTGCCCCACAGTGATCGAGGAGAATTCACCCATAGTGCTCCGCTACAAAACTCCGTACTTCAAGGCCTCCGCTCGGATAGTAATGCCGCCGATCCCTCGAAACGAGGCTTGGATGGTGGGTTGGATTCAAGCGTGCACTCAAATGGAATTCTACAACACTTATGGAGACCTCGGCATGTAAGCATAGTGCATGTTTTATGACTTAGTCTTTACCATAAACTCAAATCCTGATCTAAAATTTAGCCACTGATAAGAAATCATTTGTGTGAGTCAACCCCACACAAGGATGTCCAAGATGGCAAAATCTTACAAAATAAATAAAAAGCTAGAAATCTTAGGGGGAAAAGTGCCAACTTCTTGGAAAATGTAACATTTGGGTCCATGTTTCATACATATTTACAAAACAGTTAACCAACAATAAACAACTCTAAAAACGTCAAGTAACCATCTGTGATAAAAGTAATCAAATACATGACTTTTGTGTCACGATTCATGAATATCAAGAGTTTCCTTAAAGTTACACAATTTGTCCTGAACAAAAAAAAAAATTCTTAAAAAGTAAAAATACCTGATTTAAAAAAAAAGTTTAATGTTTTTCAAAAATGTTATGATCAATATTATGTTGTGATGACTTTGACAAACGTTATTTACATTAAATTATTTAAAATGATTATTATTTAACAGACTAATAAAACAATACGCTGAACCATTTCTGTTGTCCAGAATTTCAGCCCTTTAAATTACATTTTTTGCCTTTTTTCTAATTCTCAGAAAAGTATTTTTACTTTAAGCCAAATAAAAAAAAATATCAAAGTGGATTTAAATTAGAAATTGAAAACAGGTTCATTACAGAAGTGGATTTTTAATGTATTTTAGAATATGTAAATATCACTGACCCATCCGTCACTCTGTTAATATGAGTAAATCTTTCATTTATACGTGGCACTTTGTTTAATTATGTCTTCAAATGGTGTAAAGCAAAGGATAACTTCAGTGCAGTGCACCAGTGATTTATATGCACAGAGAGTATGCATACATCAGCTCAGTGCCTGAGGGGAGGAGTGTTTGCACCTTAATCAGTCACTGCTCTTTCATTTAGACTCCCACAAATGAGTTTCACAGCCTGTCACTGGATCAGACGGGGAGAGGCAGCGGATAAAAACAGAATAGCTGCTCTGAAACATCAGCGTGGTTGCACTAAACAGAGTTTAGTATCGCAGGCGAACGCAATTACGTGCTCACTGCCTAATCTACAAATAAAGACAGAGCAGGAGAACGAGAAGGAGACATTCTCACACCCACCCACAAGCACTGTGACGTGTGATGTGGGCCCTTCTGATGCTGCCTGGGGGGCCTGTCTGTGTGGAGGTGTGGACATGTGTGTGGGGGTGTGTATTACTGCCTGAGCGGGTGGTTGCGTGGGGTTTTCTGTGACACAGATGGTGCCTTACTGAAGAAGAAATGCCAGCGTCGGGTCATACCTAACAACACCCAGCCACATTAACGTCCTCTCACACTGAGTCATTTTACACTGGCAGCTGGGACCCTGATAATGAATGTCATCATTAACCCCAATTATCATTTGTACACTTGGACTCACCATCTTTTTACACTTATATACTGGTAGCCAAAATGATTAGAACACTAGTGTTTTCACCAGCTCAAAAATGGTTTCAACAAGTCAGTTATTTCTATCTTTTGCTGGTGAAAATACTAGTGTTCTAATCATTTTGGCCACCACTGTATATTCAACAGCAGAACTGGGGTTTGGGGTTTGTTTAACCTCTAAACGGTCATTTCCACAGGTCAAGCTGGGAGCTGCCAGAGTTACGAGAAGGACTGGTGAAGGCCATCAGCGACTCAGACGGTGTGAGTTACCCGTGGTATGGAAACACGACTGAAACTGTGACCCTCTCCGGCCCCACATCCAAACCTTCACGCTTCACTGTCAGCATGAACGATAACTTCTACCCCAGCGTAACATGGGCTGTACCGGTGAGCGAGAGCAATGTGCCTTTGCTCACGCGGATCAAACGCGACCAGAGCTTCACCACTTGGCTGGTGGCTTTGAATATGGCCACACAGGAGAAGATCCTCCTTCAGACAGTCAAGTGGAGGATGAAGGTGGACATTGCTGTGGACCCCTCCAAGCCGCTGGGCTGTCGAGCAAGACTCACCGGCCGGGTGCACCAGGAGCAGCCCAAGGTGTTGACCCACATGGAGCTGATCCCTCCTAACGCTTTGGGTAAACCCAATGCTAATGATGCACAAGTGCTAATGTGGAGGCCCAAGCGAGGACCACCATTAGTGGTGATTCCCTCTAAGTAGCAGGTTGTGGCAAAACTTGAAGGTTTGTAATCAAAATAGTCAATCTGCCTTAAACCCACACTGCTGCCTTTAAAGAGATACTTGGTTCTTGAACAGCCTTGGAGACACTTAAAGGGACAGTTCACTTAAAAAAATGAAAATTCTATCATCTTCCACTTACCCTTATGCCACTGCAAACTTGTATGACGTTTGTTCCTTCTATGGAACACACATGAAGATATTTTAGACAATATTTTTGTCCATCCAATGAAACAAAACAATGGACTTTCATTGTACTTGGGAGGAAAAACCCATACATTGAAATTTTTTGCTTTCCAAAAAAGACAGTAAGTCAGGTTTGGAAAAATTATAGTTTGGGTGAACTGTCCCTTTAATTTGATATTGACATTTGCCTTAAATCCTCAAACTCAAGTACAGGAGAAGAAACCATACTTCTGCTCTACATAAAGGGATACTGCACCAAAGAATAGAAATTCTGTCATAATTTACTCACCTTCATGTCGTTCCAAAACCTGTATGAATACTGTATGAATATTTTAGATATATGGAAGTCAATGGGCTCCAATGTTGTTTGGTCCCAGTGTTCTTCAAAACATTCTTATACAGAAGAAAGAAATGCAACCACATGAAAGTAAATAAAAGGACAGAATTCTGTTTTTTTTTTCCCGGGTGGAGTATCCCTTGTTGAAATCACAGACTATTCAACTATTCACAGATTACTTAGCTCCAACATTTTCTTTAAAAAGTTCTCTGTAAGTGTAAAACATCTGAGCTACACAGAAGCCAGTCTTGCTCAGGCAGAGCAGCAAGCTTTACATCCTAATTATAGATACACAATGCTGCAAAATAAAAGAAGCAGTTGTGCATGAACGTACGACTTCAGAGGGTCTATAGCCGAATTCAGCATTGGCTTTCAGTTCAATCAGTTTTACTGAAAGTTAATTTTGAAGGCAGCAGAAAGCTTTAACCATCAGATACGTTTGCTAAATTTAAAGAAGAGGAGATGTAAGACTTCTTAAATCCACTGAGCATAACCTGGACTGTGAATACCACTGCAGTGGAAATGAGGGAACTTCGGCTGCCTAAATTTCTATGCTCTAAGCTTAAGAATGTCTGGAGCTGTCTGCTAATTCACTGTTCTGCTCACCTGGGAACGAGGGAATCGAGGGAGGAGAAGAAAGAGATTTGAACAGCACTACAAACACCAACTCCCACCGCTACTCATTAGAGAGGTGAAAACCATCCGGACCTTCCTACTGAGATAACAAACACACATCCAGACACAAAAGCACAACAAACACTCTACCGCCGCCTTCTTTGAAGCACCCTCCTCTTCCTCCTCTAGAGAGTCCTGCGCCTGCACAAATTACAGTGGAGTGATTGTTTGATTATCAAAAACAGATCAAATCCGTTCGCTTTAAAGCATTTAAACCACTGGATTTGTATTCATGATGCCATATGGGATGTGCAGACTTCAAAAACGACCCAATGCTGGTCTTCAGAGGTCACCGTAGAGTTTATTGATTTTGAGGTTCACAGTGTGTTCTGAAGGACTGGGGCAGCTAGAGTTGTCCTGACTGTAAAATCTATTTGCCTTTTTAATTAATTACCTTTTTCAAGCTGTGACTGCATGCATTGTTTTTACACCTTTTGAAAAAATGCCAAGCCTTTTCTTTTCAATTTTGTGCTGCCCTGGTGAAAATGTGTGTATTGTTTGAAAAAAGAAAAGATAATTATACACCTGATTTATTATTACTCCTCACCAGATACTGATATACCTTCACACATAGTGCAAAGTCGCTAAAAAAAAGCACTTCCTTGCATATATAACAGAGTAACTCAAGTATTCTTTGTTGCCTGGTGACAGAGGTAATCTGTAAAATAATCACAACATCCCACAAATTGAATGGCTGGCATCATCTTAAGTATTGTTGTCATTTTCCTTATAATAATAATAATAATATCAAAAGTTTACATTCTATTCACAAAAGATCCCTCAATTTCTACGGCACAAAAACTAACCCAGCAACTCAGTCAATTAAAATAGCATAAAATATTTTTTTAGGACTTAAGCAGTTTGAATAATGACGCAAAAATACAGTGATGCAACGACCCCCTTAGTAACATCCATTGCAGAGATTCAAGTTTCATTTGTGGCAAATTACTGCAGGCCGCTGTTGTGAATCAAAAGCAGCCATTGCCCCATGAAGATGAACGGATAATAAATGGCCATGAAAAGCCAAACAAGTTTTGTGCTCAAGGTTTAAGTCCTAATAGTCCAAAAAAAAGGTCTCAGAGCATCCAGCAACATTTGAAAATGGCACGTTATGAAGTGTTTTTAATCCATCACCCATTAATGTGATCAGCGCTGATTAATGTTTTTCACGTAAAACGTGAGTTTCACTGAAAACAGAGACCCAGTGCATTTCTCCCAGTGTGCTTCAGCTCAGCACTGCACAGCAGTGGCCCAACATGTTATCCAACCTTGTATCAATCCTTTTTTCCCGCTCTCTACGCCTCCTCTCCTCTTCTCTGTCCTTCCACTCATTTCATCCTTTTGTTCCACTCCACTTTCACCTCGTCCATCCGCTTTTCATGCCCTGCTTGGGTTGGGTGCCGGCTTGCTCTCATAACCATAGAGAAACGTCGCCATTATGACCAATACTGTGCCCAGGAAGAACACACTGGACAGAAAAGAAGAACAAGTGGGTTTTCAGTTTTCATTTCAATTAAATAGCTCTTTTTTTTACTTTAAATCAATTGAATTTAAAGCATTCATTTACCACAAGACATATAAAATGTCCTTTTTACCTGGTAGGCTCAAAATCCTCAAGCCAGAAATATGAAATGAATGTGGAGAGGATAATTGAGAGTGATGTAGCAAAGCCTTTCAGTATGTTGTCAGCATACTTGATGACAGCAGCTATCACGAGCCCTCCAAGAGCCTGTGGGAAAGAAAAAAAAAAAAAAAAAATCAATTTATATTGTTGCACATTAATGCGTTGCAGGGGAAAAGCTCTTATGTTGCTTCCTGTTTGCTGTTGACGATGAAGCAATTATCAGTTCTGACTCACATGTAAACTTGTTTGCACTTAAGTAGTCTTGTACTAAACAGTGCTCAAGCTCACCTGGAGAGCGACCACAATCCAGGTCAGCGTGTTGTAGCCCTGAAACATTCCATGTTCTTGGACTCTGTCACCATCGTAGGCCAACATCCCGAAGATCCCAAAAACCAGGCCAAACATGCCTGTACATAGAAGACACAGAGGGCAAAACATTTAGTTTTGTTTTACATACAACAGTATTCAGCTATATTTTTTTTTTAAATAAATAAAGTGAATAAGATTACAACTTAGTTACAAAATATTTAAATTCATTATTAATTATTTATACACATTTATATACTTCAATTTTTAATATTTAAATACATTTATACTCCAATTATAATTAAGACTGAACAAATGCATAAAAATGAATTTTAAATCACAAACAGTAATTTCATTTGTACTAAAATTCAAAGATTTTCTGCATTTAACTGATCAAAAATACAGTAAAACAATAATATTGTGAACTACTATTAGAATTTAAAAGCTTTCTATTTTAATACATTTAAATGCATTTTATTTTCCATGGTAGCAAGGTTATTTCAGTAGCCATTAGTTCAGTTAACACTGGCACAAACTCCTTCAGATAACCTGTTTTTTTATTTTATTTTCAAGATTCTTTAATGAATACAAAGTTAAAAAAGAACAGTGTTCATTTCAAATAGAATTTTTTTGTACTGATATAAAACTTTTACTGACACATTTGATCTATGTGTCCTTGTTTAATAAAATTACTACAACAACAACAAAAAAAATCTTACTGACCTTAAACCTTTGAACAGTAGTTTAGAAATGCAAGTGAATAAATGAATGGCTAAAACGATAATAAACTTTGATATGATCAAATTACAGGTTATCAAATTATGTTGGCGCTCACTGAAGAACAGAGATGCTTTTTTGGCTCAGCTCATTTTGATGAACAGAAGTTCACATTAGGAGGTGAATCACTACAGACGCTCAATTCACACATTGCCAGTTATAAATAAACCCTACACTGAGATTCCACATGGCAAGAATGAAAACACACGCATAAATATTAGCCTTAATCTCCTGAATGCGACCCTAGACTGTTTTGTGCAAGGATTTTGCTTGCTAAAAGAAAAAAACGTAGTTGTTTGAAATTTGAAATACAGATTATACAGATGGTTAACAGACTTTGAGTGTAAAAACAGGTTATGCATGTCATAGTGCTCCATGCTGTCAAGTAATTTTCACCTAAGCCGTGTGAAGTGTTAATTCGATCTGAACACTGACAAGTTTAGACTGAGGAAAAGCATCATATATTTCTACCCAGTCTAAAATCTGTGGCCGCTGTGAGAGGTTCTGATTACACTAAACCCACAATTTATTGAATGAATTTATATGCAAAATCCCTCTAGTACAGCAGCTGGCAGGTGTGTTTGCACTGTCTGGCACGCATAGGTATAGTCTCCTATCACAGTGATGCAGTTTGATCTGCTTTTTTCTCTTGGAACAATACTTTGCACTTAGCAGATGTTAAAAATGGCACTTCATGTTAAATACTGTAGGTTCCTGACCTGTGCTTTAGAAAAATGATATTTAATCTATTTAATATTTTTACATGGCAGGAGGTTTAAAAATCAAATTTCGAAACCAAGCATATCATCCATGCATTTTACAGCAAGATTTACTAAAAATCTTTAATCTAGATAAAGGAATAGTTTACCCAAAATAAAATGTAAGCCATTCAAGATGTAGATGAGTTTGTTTGTTCATCGGAACAGATTTGGAGAAACCAAAGGATGCTCTACAGTGAATGGGTGCCGCCAGAATGTGAATCCAAACAGCTGATAAAAACATCACAATCCACAAGGAATCCTCACAACTCCAATCCATCAATTAAGGTCTTGTGAAGGGAAAAGATGTGTGTTTGTAATAAATTCATTAAGGCATTTTTAATTCAAACTGTCACTTAAAGGAACACTCCACTTTTTTTGGAAATAGGCT
>SCHK01227223.1:157-10538 GCA_004124795.1 Poropuntius huangchuchieni
GCTGTTTTAGTATGCTTCTACAAGCTTTTCAGCTCTTTTGTCAGGACTCATGTTTCACGGGACTCGTACCCAAGTGTTCTGCATCGTAAGTGTACCAGGTGAGTTACCAAGCAAGTGCGCTATGTCTGAAAAGCAATACTAATGGAAATTATTATGTTATGCAAATATGAAAATGTATTCGTTTCACTATGGTTAAAGTGTTTTAAGGTCACATAATAGTACTATGCAAGGATTTATGTGAAAATAAATGTATAATAATGAATATACAGCATATGCTATGGTTTGAGCTGGTTTAAGGTGGTCNATATTTGTGTGAAAATAAATGTATAATAATGACTATACAGCATATGCTATGGTTTGAGCTGGTTTAAGGTGGTCCTTAGCTGGTTATATCCTTCAAAACATACCTAACCAGCATATCATGTTTGTCTTCAACAGGGTATTATCACTTATGTGAAAACAATTAAATGTTGGTGGCGTTTTACTACCACTGGTGATCACTAGTGAACTGTATCAATATGAATTTAGCAAAAATGTAGGTAGAGGCATGATTTTTATTCAGCCTGTGTGTGTATTATTAATTTTTTTTTTAAGAAAATGGTTTTGAATGCTAAAATAACTTCAGTTTAGTAGCACAGTGTGCTTATGCATAGCAATGTACCTATGCTATACACACAAGCCCTCTAGTATCTTTTGTTCATTGTAGTGTGCAGCGTAGAATTCGAGTTTTATGCCATTTGGCAGAGGGTCTTCGGGGAAATGAAGGATTTTTTTCCAATGTAATCACGCTAATGGTTTCCAAGTCCACAGCGGAGTCGGGGCGAACTCTGGCATGGCTTCATGCTTTTAGACACGGCAGGCTGACGAGCGCTGCCTAGATTAACATTTCATTTTCAGGGTGCCAATCAACTCAGGTAAACAGAGCCACTCGCTGTTCAAACCTCAGGCAGATATATCTCACCCGAGTGTGATGCATTGGAAGGATACTAAGGGTAGCAAATAGTCAAGATGAAGTCCACCTCTAATGGCCTCCCACTGCTGGGTACAGAACCCGTCGTTACCCTTTCAGAACCTAATGCATTCTTGACAGCTGAATTGGACGCTTCCCAGAAATAAAATAGGATTGATTCCAAAAATGAAAGGCAAGGAGTGTAAGGCAGCAGCAAGAGTAAAAAATTAACATTTTTAGAAGCAACTAATAAGGTCCTCCAGTGAAGATGTCACTAAAAGTCGAAGTTCAGCTGGTTAACATCAGCTGCCCCTGCTGGAAAATTCCAGAATTGCATTAATATGCATTTGGAAAACAATTTTATTTAAAAACACATTGCATACAAGTTATGTTTCTATTAGGTCTTACACTATCTGGAAATTAAACTCATGATGTTGCTAGCTCCATTATGCTGTTTAATCTACATTAACAGCTGAAGATGCTCTTTCTCTGTTGATGGAAATTCAAACTTTATATCAGTGACTTTTATTAAAATGCATTTTCCCTGTCAAATAGTTTACAGAAAATATAGCAACAGATATTTTCTACATTTTTGCTTTCTCCAGGCGTTCACATAGCTGAAATAGTAGGAGAACAGCACTAGCAGCATCAAGGTCATGGGTTAGATTTCCAGGAAAAGTGAGAACTGTTAAAATGTAAATGTGTACCTTGAATGCAATATAAGTTGCCTTGAATAAAAAGTGTCTGCCAAATGTAAATGTGTATAAGTATGTATAAGTATTACAAAATCAAGCCTTTGTGGAGTGGTACTGGGCATGCTGTGAATTCATTTTTAATTTGTTTCCGCCATCCCAAGCTGACATTTCACTAAATGCATGCATTTTAGATGCTTTTGGCAATGCTCTGTGTAACCTTCACTCTTGTTGTTCATCCAAACATTAACCGTATACACCTAAGAACGAGAGCAAACATGATGGGGCAGCCATTTTCCCTGATGACTCTTAACTGCAAAAAGCTGATTGTTTGTTTGATACCTAGCTTCGCTCCTCAGAGAGATCCAATGATTTAAATCCCCTTTTTTCACTCTCAGGGACATCTATTTGAAATTGAATTGAAGTGTTTGAAGTTGTGATTTGAATGTATATAGAAGGATCAGACGTTGAGCACACTCTTGTCTATTCGTGTTAGTCTGAAACATTTGATGAAAATCCCATCCTCATCCTGTAGACTGTGCTCAGTAAAGCTGTGGAAAGACAGGATTGTCAGAAACATCACAGTAGTGCGAGTGGATTTGGCAAGTGAAACATTCACAAAGCTCTGTGTGTGTGCTGAAAATTAACTTATAATCGGAAGATTTAGCATACAGTTAGCAAGATACTTAGCATAGCCTCGCGTATATGACTGATATGTGTCTGCTCATTCATCTGCAAACCTTTTTGTGCTGTTCTTAAGAAAAAAACATGAAAATGCAAATGTAATCAACTAGATCTAGCTGCATTACACAATATCTGGAGGTCATCAGCTGTGCTTTTCCATGTGAAACCTCTGGGCAACTGTCCAACCTATGAATAAAATCATTTATCATAATTGCATAAATACGTTAATAATAAAGGAAAACAAGCATGGTGCAACATTATTATTTTGCATGCTACTAAATAAACAATGGAAAAGTTGTTTTGCAACCAAGCTTGAAGTAATTAGCATAAATGAAAATAAAACCCACTGCTCCAAATCAATTCTTCTAAGGGTGTTTATACCAACTTTCCATTGCCACGAGCAGTTACTTGTGTTGGTTTATTGCTTCTGTTCTGCTTTCATATTTGTAAACAGTTCTAGACTCAGCATGGAACATGCATTTGTTTTCTTCAAAATTCAAATTCAATAGATAGATCAAAGAAAAGAGCAGAGTGAGCATTCTGCAAAGCATCTTTTATTCCACTGGAGAAAGAATGGTCGGAACGGCGTGTGAGTGAATAAATAAGAACATTTTCATTCTGAGTGAACTATCCGCTTAATAGTGGTATTTGTAAAGGAACCATCCTCTCATGGTCTATCAGCTCATGCAATTTTTGTCTCATTCTCATCAGTGAGAGGTTCAACACATCTTCAGTGGAATTACACCGGGATTTGAGAGTCCATAGCGGCATCATCAGGATAAGGCAAGGAATCATTTCTACTACTAAAGAGTCACTTGAATGTGAACTATCCCAAATGACTTATTAAAGTGCCTGCCTCTCTTGCTTCTCTTCCTGTTTGTCACGCTCTTGCTCTCTCTTTTAAAATTCATGCCTTGTATGCTCAGCTGCACTCACGACAACAATGCATCAATCACTGGCAGTTGTAATTAAAAACATAATCATAATCTTCTGGATGGATTCCTGAGTAGCAGTCGCATTTCGATGTTCAAATCAAACCCAAACACCAGTATTAGGGGTAAAATATATATAGAAAAGCTATATACATTTCAAAATGAAATCTGTTTTATTGATAATTAAGTAGTGCATTTAATTCTAAATAGAAAATTGTACTCAACAGTTCTCATGGCAGGTTTGAAATGCATTCGGATATCCACTTACACTCAATAGAAGCACACAAACTGTAGCACAGAAAATCGATTACCGGGAATCGGCAGTGAAAAGGATAGCAGCTCACAGCTGTCTAAAATGCTAAGGAGTCGAGCTGAGAAGTGAATGGCGTAGTAGGCCAAAACACTGACGAAAATGGAACTAGAAAAGAAAGGAACAGAAGAAAGAGGAGGAAAGACTTCTGGCGGGTTTCCAGGTCCATCTTCAGAGTGTCAGCAAGATCAGACTTTGGAAACACAGATGATATCATGGGAAGGGGTAGAGGTTTATTGATTTTTCTCTTCATGGACGTTCATGTGATTTGATGTTTGCACCTACACTAAACTACACTAAGGCTGAAAAGCAACTGGCATTTCAGAAAAAGCATGAAAAGCCTTTTTTTAGCTTTAATAACTCCCTTGCGCAAGCCGCAAAAAAAAATGTCGTTGTTATAATTGAACTTTGAATAAATAACTCTACCCTGGCGTTCAATTAGTGAACGATCACGAGGGACAGTCATGTTGACGAAGAGAACGGAACTGACCACTAATTAGTTTGTCACAAGATTAAAATGCAGGTTATTTCAAACTCTTATACCAAAGGAGTAATTATTGTATCACATTCAAGGTGTTTTTTTGTTTTTTTTTCAGGCAGTTTCACAAATACAGTTGTACTGATTCAAAGAGCATGAATATTATGATACAGAGAGGACAGAAAGAAAAAGACATAAGAACACATTTAATTTTTTTTTTATTATTATTTTTCTTAATGTCTGGTCAAATGTATTGTTGTTTGGCAAGTTTTTTGTGACTGTAAAAAATATTTCCCCATGCAGTTTTGGTCACCAGCAGAACGCTGCTTGGTTTGAATGGAAAGTGATTGAAAGTAAGCTCTTCATCATATATTGCACTATGAAGACTACTGACAATTTTTGGTCTGCAAAATGTCACCTAACAAAAATAAAGTTTCTTAACTGGAATCAATGGTTTCATGAAGAACCTTTAACATCAATGGAACCTTTCCATTCCCCAAAAAGTTCTTTATAGTGGAAAGGGCAAAAAACTAAACAAAAAAAACAATGGTTCTTTTAAGAACTTTTCTTCAGACGTTTCTTTTAGAGAACCTAAATTGATTCTTTTATGTCACTGATGTGAAAACCCCCTTTTACTTCTAAGATTTTGCTAATGTGACTGGAACTTAATATCTGGTTTGTCAGCCTTTCGCTTCAATGACAGCAGCACTCGAGCTACATGAACTCCACTGGATAATGCTCTCCACAATGATTTGAGATGATCCAAAGAGCATCTTGTGCTTAAATGGAAGAACATCTGATTTTCTGTACAAAGAAGTTCACATAGTGTCACAAATGTGCTTTTTTGATTACCGCAAAATCTAAAATATCTCTTATGTCATAATGTTTTTTTCATTTTTTAAAATCAGGTTTATGTGATTTTGAATGCCAGATTTTCAATGTGTTTTCAGACATGTAGTTGTCACTATATATGGAAGAATCCTGGTCCTGCTGTCTTTTTTTTATATTATTATTCAACTTGAAAATGCTTGCCAGCACTCTAATGCATCTCTCTAATAAAGAATAAAAGCTTTCTGTAGGGTCAGAAACCGTGTGCATGGAGCCTGGTCCAAATACCGCATGTCCATATGTGTACTAAATTATGTCAGGAATCCATCATAATAATTCCTTTCAGGAAGACAGGTTTTTATGTCTGCAATATTGAATGAATTGGAAGTCCTGTGGGCATTGTTAAGTTTATGGCCAGCGCGAGTGCTGGATTATGACCAGACATACTGATTTTTTTTTTTTTTTTTTTTTTTTTTCCTTCAGATGAATATGCACTTACAAACCTAAAGTATAAATATAACATATTCAGGAAAGATGCATTTTTTTAAATGCAGCAAAACACACACAGTATCACATTAGTGACAACACAAGCAAGGTCACCTGTATGTGAGAAATACGTAATGTGCCTGCATTTTATTTCATTGCTTATTTTGCAGTTCTTCTGTTGGCCTTGAGTGCTTTGGCAGGCATTTGAGACACATTTTTGTACTAAATTATTCTCAAACATAAAAACGTTCAAACTGAGCAGACATACAGACTTAAAAAGTGACTAAGGGCTGACGGAGCAGTGAAAATGATTAACTTACAGACTCCAGCACAGTGGCATTGAAAACTATCTCAATGTTGTGAAAGTAAAAAAAAGTACACGAGTCTGGGTTGAGGAACATTAATACAAGATTGCCATCTAGTGTTCATAGCAGGAAAAAAACAGCAGCATCTAAACCGGACAAGACGTACTTAAGAATAGAGATGCTAATGAAGCTTATCAGTAAAGTCTCATTTGCATTTTGGCAGGTAGTGTTTAACTCCCCTAAATATAGAAAAGCAAAGATGTATCATTCATAAGCTATGACTAAGCCACTGCGGATAAAGGTACCTCTATTCAAACAGGCAATGAAGTGTAAAAACTGCTTTAGATCTGTGGGATTATCCCATCATTTCATTAGGATTACAGACCAGTATGAGAGCAAATTGCTTGCAATTCCATAGACCGGCTGAGTAAAGAAACGCATATAATGAGATTGAGGTTTCTTGTTCCTCTGAGGCTCAGTTCTGTCTTTTCTATTATCTTCCACTATGTCTGAATCTCTAAAGTGAAACTATCTAAGAGGAGCACTCTTGTAAAATTATGATTTCCTTTATTAATTGACTTTAGAGATTGACTCAGTAATGGGGTCACATAACACTCGGGGCTTGTTTCGCTTTGCAGAAACACTCAATTAAAGCAGTATAGTGTCTCTTATACTCAGTGCACAAAACTCAAACTCATCAAGGTAATAGCCTATTCTTTCTTACTCAGTTTTACTCATCACAATTAGACTGTGATAACTGAGATAGTACTGTAGTTTCTATTAAAATTTTGAATCAGTTTTTATTTTTATATTTAATGTTTTCAATTTAAAGTTTTAACAAATTTGTTGCCTGTTTTTGCAATTTTAGTAGTGTTTATAATATAGTTTTTATTCATTTTTATTTCAGTTTTAGTTTTAGGCATTTTAATACATAAGCTTAAACCACATTTTTTTTATTTCATTTTATTTTAGTTAACTTTTTTTTAATCCAAATTTTTTTATGGTTTTAATTTTAGTTTCAGTCTGACTGAGGCTTTTCTTCAGTGAGGAAATAATACTTTTAGTTCTTTGCAATACCACAAAATCCAATTTTGATTATACCATTCAACTGCAAATGGAAATACTTCAAAGGTACTAACAAGATTAAATATTTAACATATCAAAAAGTATAAACAAGTTTCAGTGAAGCAAAGACAAACTTTTCGTGAATAAACAAAATTCAGCTCTGAATAAGTCTAAAGCATGGTCAGGGACTGATACACAGATCCCTTAACAAGAAAATTGTTTAATCCCTTAAACCAGAAAAAAAAACTGCTGTGATGTTAGTCAGCTTCATAATATGGGGATACATTTAATTTTGGGTGAATTATTTATTTAGGTATTTTTGCCAAAAATGTTATTATTCCTAGTTTATCACATGCATAATATATATTAGTTCGGTTGCATATTTATTTGCTCCTCTAAAGGACACCGAAGAATGCAGTTAAACTGCTTCAGGAGGAGTATTTCACTGTGAATCTTATTGGTAATGACTGATTATTAATGTTCCAACCCAAAGGATAATGTGGAGTTTAATGCATGTTTAATGAAAATATGTGTTTGCGCTGATGAAGAGAGTTTGGGCTGTGCCCTGTGTTAATGGTTTAGATATGCCAGCTTCTATCTATCAGGGGCATGTTTCAGGTGTATTTAAAGTGCTGCAGATGTAAGAGTTTCACCACCTTTTTAGGAAATAACACTGCAGGAATGTAGAATGAGCAAATTTCTTCATTTTAATGGAGATGTCACACCTGATTACCATTTTAAAAGGTCTGTTTTTATGTCTGTTATCTTTAATCGCAAACACATTTTCCCCAAAACTTTTCAATCTGATTACCATAGTCACAAAATTGCAAATACATTTAAATAATTTGGCTTTAGTTCATATGACTCAGAGATCTCACGCAAGATGTTCTTTAGTGAAACCCTGGTGGGATTAATGGCTAATGCTGGTTTAATTGTAGTTAATATTTTTAGCAGCATAATACTTATTTGTCTTTCTTACAGCTTTGTGTTTTGGCTCGCACTAAAATATCGTTCTTATTGTCTTAAGAAACTTCTCCCATCTTTGATACATTTTTTATGTCCATACATTTATTAACATTGAAATGAGTTGAATATTGATTAAAAATATACTATCCTACAACTTGAGGCCATGACTGGATAAATGTGAGTCAGCACAGATAAAATACTTTTTTAAAAAGTAGTTTCTTTCATAAAAATAATTGGTAACACTTTATTTTACGGTCTCTTAACTAGCTGCTCATTAGCATGCATATTACTAGAATATTAGCTATTTATTAGTAGTAATTAAGCACATATTAATGCCTTATTTACACGACCTTATTCTATATCCCTAATCCCAAATACCTAAACTTAACAACTACCTTACTAACTATTAATTAGCAAATTAGGAATTTATTAAGGGAAAAATCATAGTTAATAGTGAATAAATGTTTCCTATTTTAAAGTGTGACCAATTAATTTTATAAAAAATTAGCCTTTAGCCTACTTTTAATGCATTTGTTTACTGGTAAAGCATATGGCGCAAATGAAACAAATGATGACTATAAAATGTAAATTATATATAATATTTAAAGCAAATATAGTAGCCCAGTTAGGCCTATTGTTAAGTTATTACATCTGCTTTTTAATAGGATTCCTATATTGTAATATTGTGAGGTGCCCTCCAGTGAAAGGCATTTCTGCACGCCTGCAGCGTGGCGCCCCAGCGCTGGAGCGTTTCCCTCTTCGCCGCTTCCTTTATACGCATGCGCGCTGTCGCTCATTGTGTTTGCAAAGATGGCGTTGAGTAAAACATTTGGACAAAAACCAATAAAATTTCAACTTGAGCAAGATGGGGATTTTTACATGATAGGTTCAGAGGTATGTTTTCTGTCTCACGGAGAATGACGTGTATGTTTACATCTGATATGCGTTAATGTAGCCGTCATATTAACACTATAATATCATCTTCGACTTCTCTTTGTTGGTTGTTGCCAGTTCAGGATGCTGCTGTTATCTCCATATCGACGTAATAAATTAATTATTAAATGATCGATGGAGCTTGCAAGCATCACCGTTCCTGTGTAAAGTGAAGTACTGATCTTAAAATTAGATTTAATGTGCGATTTTATATTCAGGGAAAACAAGTTGGCAGATAATGTTATATTATTGCAGTTTGTCATTTTTAAATGTACCATAAACATTTTCACATAGAAAATAACATTTCTGTCATTATTTACCCATTCTCGTGTTGTTCCAAACCGTTATGATATTGTTTCTTCCGTTATAACACAAAAGGAGATGACAGCCTCAGTCTCCATCCGCTTTCATTGCAACTAGGTTCACAGTGAAAGTTAATGGTGAACGAGATCATTATGCCTAGCATCTCCATTTATAGATATGTGTTGAATTTAATGCAAATAGATACATTCAAATGCATTAAGTTTAATAAAATAATTACATTTATATTTTGAATGTTTTATTTCCACGTCTGACAAACAGATGTTTTTTTTTAAAACTAAACTAATAAACTAAACAAAAAAGCCTAAAATTTCGAAAGTCCAGTACATAGAAAAACATTGGTTTTAAGTTTGTTTGGGGTTTTTTTGCTTAATCTTGCCCCTTAGGTTGGAAACTACCTGCGTATGTTCAGAGGCTCTCTGTATAAGCGGTACCCGTCACTATGGAGACGTCTCGCATCGGTGGAGGAGAGAAAAAAGATTGTAGCATCATCACACGGTAAGTGATTCCTTTCTTTTTAAATGGTCTTAGGTCCAGAAAGCACCCGTAAGCAGCACCTACATCATAGTCTTCTAGTCTTGCTTCTGGACAGCAGTTTGTGCAGTGTTCTTTTTGTGTTAGATCACGGTTACACAAATTTAGCCACCAGTGTGACCCTGCTGAAGGCGTCTGAATGTGAAGAGATCTTCGAGGGGAATGATGAGAAGTACAAAGCAGTGTCCATCAGCACAGAGCCTCCGGCATACCTCAGGTAAGGAGACCGGTGATTTGTGTTGATGTGATATATAAGTCAAAATGCAAAACAAGAAAATAATAAAGATATAATAAGTACAGGACAATCTACTGGGGTTGTTTTTATTATATATATATATATATATATATATATAGACACTGCCTGGCAGTTTTGTGAATGGAAAGTGGCATTTTTTATATATATGTATATAAATTTTTGAGCAGTTTATTCTATATAATCTCTTGATCTAGGTATACATTTAGATAAAGATAATTTCTTGTTTTTTGTTTTGTGTATGTATCTATGCATGTAGCCTAAAAAAGATTCATTTGGAGTTTTTGTTGTAACTCTGTATTTGAACTTAGGGAGCAAAAGGCGAAGAGGAACAGTCAATGGGTGCCCACCCTGCCCAACAGCTCCCACCACCTGGACGCAGTGCCTTGTTCCACCACCATCAACAGAAACCGAATGGGACGTGACAAGAAAAGAACCTTTCCATTATGGTGAGATGAGTAATGAGACTTTGACAAGTTCTCCCTTTGTTTTTTTGTTGTTTTTTTTGCTTTAAAAACATACACTGCCATTCAAAAGTTTGGGGTGCATAGGATTTTTTAAGAAATTAGTACATTTATGCAGAAAGACCACATTAAAATTATCAAAAATTTGTGTTTTACATTTATAAAATTAAAATGATTTCTG
>SCHK01227571.1:0-11643 GCA_004124795.1 Poropuntius huangchuchieni
TCAAAAGCCCCATGACTTTTCTAGTATTTCTTGATTTACTGAAAAAGGATTAAAAATAAGAATTTAAAAAAATATTTGACTGCTTCTACCTGGAAAAATATTTTAGAACTTGGCATAGCTACAAAAAGTATATTTATAAAAAAAACGTATAATATAAAGCATATTAAATAAAAATGGAGTAATGTTTTTATTAATGTACATGATTTTTCCACATCTAAAAATAATACTTTCAAATTTAATCTACCTCATTTATCCAGTATATTCAATACAGTTGGAATACTGGTTCTTCATTCATTCATTCATTCATAAATAAATAAACAAATAAATGGTGTGTTGAGGGTGTGAAATAAGTAAATAACTAGTGATTTAAGTTATTTTAATGCTTGTTTTGTCTTATTTAAAATATTTTAAGGCATCTTTACATCTCCTCAAATTTCCCCTTAGTTGAGAATCACTATTCTAAGTAGACCTGAACTTTTGTTTAGAAATAGCTGTTAGACAAGATAAGACCTCTAAAGTCTCCAAACTACCAAAAGAAAGAACGACTACGCCAATGAACATTCTTTTCTGGTATTGTGGGTTTCAGTTAAACTTAATTTAAGTCAAATCATTTCAACTACACTGACGAGCTACAGTACTAAATGCAGTCCTCTCTTTGGTAATACAGAAATGCAGAATATTTACAACATTTTTATCATTCCTCAATCATTAGTCATTTGTGGAGAACAAACTCTTGATAGCCTTTGTATAAAAAAACAGAAAAAGTGGGATTGGTCTAATCACATATTTCCAAACCTCAACATCCAAAAAGGCAAATCAAATAAAAAGAGTTAAACAGGTTGCACTAAGTGGCCTCAAAATATAGTTTTTAACATATTTCACATAAAGATTAATGAGATAAAATAAGTAATTTGGTGGTTTTGTAAAGTAAATGTATGCAGTAGCACTTAACAATAAGGTCCTATTAGTTGACATAAGTAAAACCAGTAGCTAACATTAACTAATAATAATTTTAGTTAATAAAAAAAACAAAAAAACAACTGTTCATTTTTAGTTCATGTTAGCTCATTGTGCATTAAATAATATTAAGAGATCCAACTAGATTTTAATAATGAATTATCAGGCTAAATGTTGAAATTATCATTAAGTACAATTAATATGTTTCAAAAGTATTTTTAATTTTTAGTTCATGTTAACAAGAGAGATCATATTAAAAACTTTCAAATGAAAATTTCCTGATAATTTACTCACCCCCACATCATCCAAAATGTTTATTTATTTATTTCTTCAGATGAAAAGAAATTAAGGTTGTAAGGTTAAACATTCCAGCATATAGTGGATGTCAATGAACTCCAAACCTTTCAGAGTCCATTGACGACCACTGTGTTTTCATCAAAAACCTTAATTTCTTTTCAACCGAAAAAAGAAATACATAAACATCTTGGATGACATGGGGGTGAGTAAATTATCAGGAAATTTTCATTTGAAAGTGAACTAATCCTTTAAGTATTACCATGCCTCTATTATTCTGTCTAATAAGTGTCTATTATACAGTGTTTATTAATACTTTTCACAGTGGTTGGTGACAAACCATTCAAACCACATATACAGATGTCAGTTGTCTTATCTTATGAAGTCGTTAGAAACAGGGTTATGGTTTAAATACTCAAATAACATTATAATAAACATTTTACACTGGCCTCGTACCCATAAATAAGGTTAACAGGGTAAAGAGTGAGATGTCACTGTGTTATATAGTTAACTAGTCTTGACCCAGAGAGCTGTATCTCATACAGCGGTAGATAAGCTACATGCTAAGATAACTGGAACATAGTGTCCACTTCAACCAGCCTTCACGCAAACTGCCACAAAGAAAACGAGTGGACTCTTAAAAAAGAAAACCTGAACGGTTAAATCGTCTGCTAGCTCGAGTCTCTCCTAACTAGCGCTCCACTGAGAGGTCGCTTCAGTTTTTGTTAGCCGAGCTGCTAGTAAAAAGTGTCAGATGCTTTTGACGTTTGTTCGGCACTGAACCCACTCGCTTTCCTTCTTACCTTGTAGTACACATCAAACTGTATATTTTCAGGCAGAGAGCGGATGTCCCGTCGCGATCGGCCGTAGTTGTCGACCACGGCTGAGATAGCGGTGTTGTACAGGGTCTCAGGGATCCATTCCAGCTCCACCGCGGCCATATTGTTTTCTTTCACTAAATCCAACCACAGCCCCCCCCCTCTTCCACTCCTACTTTCACCTCCTTCGCTACCTGATCGAGGTAAAACTCTTTACTCTGATGCTCCTCATACACCCCTGCAGCTGGAAGCGCTTTTTGAGATCGAAACGGACTGTTATGATAGAGAACACAACCCTAAGGTTATGCTCTCATGTTTAAAGCTCATCCCCGATCGAGATGCCCCGCCCACTCTATGACACTTTGGGCGATGACGTAGAGCTAGAGCTCAGCTCGCACTCAGTGAACGCGTATTTGACTGTAGTTCAGTGTTGCCAAGTCCGCGCTTTTTCCGCGGAATGTGCAACTTTAACATTGTTGTTCGCGGGTTGTTTTTTATGTCCGCAGGTTGAAGCGACCCCAGTAACGTGAACTTATCCCCTGGAATGCGAATTTTACCAGGGGAACCCTGCCAAAAAACGTGTAATTACCCCCGGAACGCGATTTTTACTGGGAGACCCCCTCAAACGCAATTGGGCGGATTTTGTTGTCAAAACCTGGCAACCCTGGGCCGCTGGGAGGACGACGGAAATCTCTCGTAATCAAATTTTGTGGCACAATTTAGTATCGATAGTTTTATGGGAGTTAGTCTACATCTTTATGCTAATGTGGGCAGTGGACAAAATTAACCAACATAATATAGCTACACATATACAATGTCTTTTTTTTTTTCTGGGAAAATGGATTAAAATTGTTGAAAAATCCTGCACTACATTGGTCAAAACATCATAAAAATGATGTTTTGACCAATATAGTGCAGGATTTATCAATCATTTTAATCCATTTTCACCATTTGTTGGCATTGTTTTAAAATGGCAATAAATCATTTTAAAACATTCAACAAACAAAATGACACACTAATAAAAATAGCTAATAAAATATTGNGCATTTGTTGGCATTGTTTTAAAATGCCAATAAATCATTTTAAAACATTCAACTAACAAAATGACACACTAATAAAAATAGCTAATAAAATATTGTGGGCTACTCGTTTAGCTACTCGAAAATATTTTAGGTTAAAGGGGTTTGGCTGACAAAAAAAATTGAAAAACCCTTCCCATAAATACAAAACATACATAGTCCCTTTCTCTACTATTTAGTATACAAAAAGCAAGCCAACAAAAATAGTTTTCTGATAAATTAGGCTTTCTTGTTTAACATGTTTTCGCGGTTGTTTTATGTAGGCTACGTCATTCTGCAGGTTAGAGAACATATAAACTCAAGTAGACAATGCCAAAATATTATTATTTTGCACTGATACAAATATATTTCATAATACAACAGAGATGCAAAGAGATGTTCCTTCCCTTGTGATAGACTTGAAGTTTGCTCGTGGGCATCACCTAATGGCTACTATTAGTAAAATCCATTTTGCAGCAGCATAAGAAAATTCTTTGAAATCTCAGTTCTTGTTGCATGTGACACCTTTGTAGGCGGGAAATTAGCATTTTAGCCTAGTGAAATTAAATGAATGGATGCCATTAGTCTGAATGTTATTTCTCTGACTAGATCTCAAACTGTCTCCCTCATGTAATGTGGATTAAATAGCTATTCCTTTGTGCTGCTGATAGTATCATGCATCCTATCTTATATCTCATTAGTATAATTCTAACCATTATTTCCCATTATTTTTAATGAAGTACTTAAAAACAATTGTTTACATTTTACAATATTAAAAGTTAAAATGGTTAACCAATTAAGCAAAAATCACAAATTACCCCATCCACCTAAATACTTGTGTTACTGCACTATGAATAAAATGCACAAAATTACATGATTATGATTAATAACATAATAAGCTCAAAAGCAATTACAAGTACAAAACAAAATATAATTTGGCTGATTTGTGAGCATTTTAAACGTTGATGATCACTTCAAATTGCAAACTTATTTTTCAAATGTGTCACTAATTGTCAGGTCATTTTATAAAGAAAAAAGGTCCTCCTCACAAGTGTTGTCAAACTTTTGTACCAACACGTATACAATACTATATATGGTGGTATTTAGAAACTAAACAAAAAAAAGCTGGCAAAAGGTCAAGGCATTAGATAGTGATCTAATTAAGAAGTCCATGACCCCAAGATCTCATCCAAGTTTAAGCCCACAAGAACAGTACCTGTGTTACTTTAGTATTATTTATATAGTATACATTTTTTTATTAATATGCATTAGCAATTTATTAACATTAAAAAACATTTCTTTTTTTATTTTCAGTTTTTATTGAAATTTTATTTGAATTATTGTGTAATTTTGTTATGTGCGTTTCCCATTTAAAAAAAAAAAAATTTTCTAATATTACTATTTAGTTTTCATTTATTTGTATTTAGTTATAGTTATTTATTACCAGTTAGTAATTTCAGTGCTTCATATGAAATAGATTTTATTGATATTGTAAATAAGCTTTTATTATATTTAAGTTTTTGTTTTATTTTGTTTTAATTATTGTGTAATTGTATTTTGTGCCTTTGTCTTTTTATTAGGTGTTTTTATTAACTACTATTTAGGTTTAATCTATTTTTATTTTATTTATTGTTTTAGTTTAGTTTTAGCTTTTTTATTTATTACCAATTTATTACCATAAATGCTTCCGATTAAATCAAATTAAATTAAATTTGTTTAAAAGGCAACAATTCTACTTTTCATTTCGTTTAAGTTTTTCATCCGAAATTTATATTTAATTTCAGATTTATTTCAATTAACAATAGTAGTTTTATTTAATTATAATAACCCATGACCCATACCTATCTAATCAAGATCCTTTTATACATCCCTAGATCTATTCTGAGATGATTTTACAACTGATGACCACGAGACAACGGTGTTGTTATTATTCTATTACTATCCCAATCAATTCCTATGGCATTGACTTCTGCAGCTGTAGTTCCTAACACAGGCAGCAGGTGTCGCCGTTTCTTCTTATTAAACAATAAGCAGCATGAGGCCAACCTACCGCCTTTATCACTATATATTTACAACAGTGCTCGCCTGCTCACGTTCAGCTGCGCCCATCTAGAGGATAGAGCGAACAGAAACAATACCGTTCCCAGCCAAAAAACTGGATATCTCACAAAGGTGAGTGCAGCCGACTTTTATGTATATATACATTTATGTTTAAATTCCGTAAACGAGATAATATCCAGTTATTTCCAGGAGGTAAAATCTTATGTCAGGGATGTGAGCCTGGGATCAACAGCAGTCCGCTGCTGGATATAGAGGCGAAGAAAGGACCCTTATCAGCCACTTACTCATGCTAACTGACCTGCTAACTGTAGCCGGAGGATTGTTACATTCACTGTTCATTAGCGACCTTACGGGTTTATAGGCTCGGTAGTTTCTCGCTAAAATCTGTATAGTCTGGTGGTCTGTGTTTAACAGTCTCAGTCCGTGTCCAGCTAATTTAAAGGCTTAGCGGCTGATCTTGAGCGTTAGCGTTTGGCTTTCCTGCCGCAGATGATTGACGAGTCTCTCGCTGCTCCGGTTGACTGACCGGACAAATTTATATACGAAGGTTTCTTGTCTTAACGTGTTTCTCTTCAAAGTGACTCTCGCCTGGTTTTTATCGGTCTGGCCTTTAATGCGTCAATGATACATTGTAAGCAAACCGCAGGCTTTTACATTGTAACAGAATTCTTCATTATATTGTAACATAGTCGCCCTCACTTTCCTTTCATGTAAACGGTCAAGTGCAAGTCCATCTGTTTAAAAACAACAGTATTGAAATTAATCATTAAATTTATTCTTACAGAAATTGACAATGGTAATAATAGTTTACAAAATTACATAGTTAATACAACGATTGATTGCTGTGCTTATGTTAAAATAAGCTTTCAGCAACCTTTCTGTCATTGTCATGACTGTATTGTTTAATGTTATGTTACCACAATTAATGTTGTACCAGCTAAAACTATAGTCTACCACAGTTTTTTTTTTTTTTAAATGAATAATTTTACTCAGCAAGGACCATTAAATTGTTTAAAAGTGAAAGCAAAGACATTTATTTTACAGAAGTGTTGTATTTTAAATAAATGCTGTTAAATTTTGAAAACTGGTTACCACGGTACTTTTGTTTTTTATAGAGACTTTATCCTTTTTAAGCTAGTTCAAACATGTTGAGCATGTTCAAAACCCCACGTCAGGGGGCAAAAATGAAGCTAATAATCTTTGCTATAAAGAGACTGATGCTGATGAAAATGAGAATAACGAATGCACTGAGCGTTAGTAGCATTAGTTTCCAAAATCATAAATTTTCTCGCTTAGGTAACCATGCACCAACAAAGTCATATGTTACCAACATAATTGCATTCTGCAGTTAATTCTAGTGTTTTTGTTGCATGCTTAATTGTTTATACAAGCTAGGGTTGACTAGTGTTTTTTTTTGCGTTTGTATTTTAATGTTGAACTCAAATTATGAATAGTACTAGAACTAGTAGAGTAGGTAGTATTAGGTAGTATCACGTTGCATTAAGCGTGCATTGCATAAAGCCTTTTATGGGGAAGAATTGCCTGAATTGCCTTCCTGTATTATGGGGAAGAATTTGGCCCCTTGTTAATGGAACTCGTTTGGATGATGAAGTCTCCCGCTGGTGGGAAAATAGGAATGTTAGAGGCCCGTGGCTTACGTAGCACCTCCCTAATGCCTTAAACCGTTTGTTTCACATCCTTATAGTGAAGTATAGACAGTATCTTCTTTACTCTAAAACCAGTCAATTTTGCTGTTCTGGGGTGGATTTCCCAAAACATCATTAGCTAACTATGGTTGCAAGTTTCATTGAACTCTATTGGTAATGACGGAACTTCCGACCGCAATTAGCTTTTGGGAAACGCACCCCTGGTAAATATTGTCATACCACATTATGATACAGAAGTTTGTTTCTTGTGTGAATGCCATTCAATGATTTCTACATAATTTGGCTTTACTTTTTCACAAAATGATTGCATGTTGTAAGGCATTTGTAGCTCTGTAGGAAATTATGACTTGACTGGCATCTAAAAGAGTCTAATTGTGCAGAGAAATATGAAAAATGATACAATTATTGATGTTATGTTATTTTTCTCTTTCCAGGGAGCCATAATTAATCCATTCTGGATGTACAGAAGCCACTCTGTCTCTGTATGGAAAAATCGCTTACTTGTGAAAACATTGGTGCTTCTGTAGTGGAACGTAGGCTACTTTTGGGGACAGTATGTTCAACTTGATGAAAAAAGACAAGGAGAAGGATGGCGTCAGGAAGGAGAAAAAAGACAAGAGAGACCGGAGGGAACGGATGTCAGCAGCTGAGCTCCGAAGCCTGGATGAGATGAGCATGAGACGGGGTTTCTTCAACCTCAACCGGAGCTCCAAACGGGACTCCAAGAACAAGTTGGAGATCTCGAATCCGATACCTATTAAAGTTGCCAGCAGCACTGAGCTCAACCTGACCGACATTGAGTCGGACGGCCTCAGTAACCGCAGCAGCATGGTCCTGGATGCAGATCAACTCAGCGCGGCCAGTTCCAGTGACGATCTGAAGGGCGATTACGGCCAAGATGGCCACCGGAGCTCTGTCAAGGAGCGGGCAGCCAGGTTCGGCTCCCTCGCCATGCAGAACTCGCAAATGGGTTCCATCATGAAGCGCTTCTCCTTTTCTCAGAGGAATAAAGAAGAAAGTCCATCTGAAGGTTCCACGCCTTCTGGGCAGAACTCTGCTGCCCCGTCTCCACAGGTAGAAACCAAGATCTTTGACCCCCAACGTAAGCCAAGTCTTCAACATCATCAGCAACAGCCTTCTACTGTGAAAAAGGTGCAGATTCCTGAGATTGTGGATAAGACGTTTCCAGCGGACCTCCGCTTGCCTGCTGTCGTGCCACCGCAGACGCCCGAAGTTCGGGAGCTGGTTCTCCAGAGGCGGAATACTGGGGATTTTGGGTTCTCCTTGCGGCGCACCACCATGTTGGACCGTGGCACGGATGGAGGGGTATATCGCCGAGTGGTCCACTTTGCAGAACCAGGTGCTGGTACCAAGGACCTGGCTCTTGGTTTGGTTCCTGGAGATCGGCTGGTGGAGATCAACGGGCGAAATGTGGAGAACAAGAACAGGGATGAGATCGTGGAGATGATTCGGCAATCAGGTGACACGGTTCGGCTGAAAGTTCAGCCCATCCTGGAGCTAAGCGAGCTGAGCCGGTGCTGGCTGAGGAACACCGAAGGGCTGCGGCGGGAAGCATTTGACGTAAGTCCACACTTTCTCTCTCTTCTCTCGTTCATGATCACAGTCTTTCCAGGCAACTCCCCACAAGCCTGCCCAGCTCTTACACATGTGGAGCCAACTGGCTCTTCTCGAGAGTACAAGCACATCATTTAAGATGAACATGTTCTTGTGCAACAGGAAGCGGATTCCTTTCCAGGATGAACATCTGTCACAATGTGTCTAACAGAATCTTTTCTTCCTCCAGCTTTCCACAAGTGATGACTTTAATGACAGGCTTTGAAACAGTTTTGTTTGTGTTTTTCTTTGCAGTTTGTTGTGTAATAGTTGGACACAGTGCGACAGTAAATTCAGAATTTTCCCCATGGAAATTTCACATGCAACAGCACACAGTTTACTTTTGGTATGTAACTATAAATTGCACTTGCTGTTGACGCTGGTCAGGCACATTTTCTTGTGTGAGAAGAGTGTGATGAATAGGTGGCACAGCTCTTTCGTTTTTCCTTGACAGAGGGAAACCATTGAAACTTATCTGTCGTGTTATGCGCTGCTTCCTTGTTTGATTACAGATACGAACGGCACTTAGGCGTAAATGTTTTATTTTCTCTAGGATGGGTGTAGGTTGTCTTTATTAACTAGCATGTGTGCCACTACTTGGCTGGATCCAATCTGGCCTGCTGTCGTTCCAAGTTGCATGTTGATGCTGAGACAACTCGCAAAGCTTCCTCCTACAGTAACCGCTGAGGGCATTATGTAAGACTCTTTGATAACTATACTCATTGGATTCCTAGCATTTAGCAATGTTGTTTGCTTGCTTGGAAAATAGGACATTCAATTAACATACTCTTTTGCTGAGTAACATGCAGTTAGGAGACCTCGATAATTTGTTAAAAGGTATTCTCTAGCTGTCTGTGAAACATGAGAGCGCACAACAGAGAGGTGTGACACAAAAGTGAGCTGAATCTGTGAATCAGAGTGCATCTGAATCATTCAATGTGTTTGTGTAGGGTAGAAAGGTGTTGGCTGTTTAATAATTATTCCCTTCAGTTTGCTGTTTGCTGACAATAATGAATTTAAATGGTCCCTTTGCAGCTACTGTATTTTTCTTCGGGGGTTTCTTAGTCCTCTAAGGGTTCACGAGAACATTGCTGTGACTGTCGGTTTACAAGATTGTGATAGAAATGCAATGACCAATTAAACTGACAAATAAATGTAAATATTAAATAACATTTAGCTTATTGAATAATGATTTAATAAAATAACTTGAAATTATTAAATGAATTTAGATAAACTAATTAGTGGTCAACCGATATTGTTTTTTGAAAGTCAATGCCGATATTTTAGATAGCGGGATGGCCAATATAAAGCCGATATATTTCTCAGTGCCGTCCAAATAAAAGTCCTGCCTCAAATACATCAGCCAAACGGAAAAGCTTATTGGCCAAAAAAGAAAAGCTTGTTGAAAAATGCCAAATATCGGCCGATATATTGGCCTTCGCAAAAATCGGTCGACCACTAGAACTAATGGTTAAATAATTTATTACAAAATTAACTACATTGCTTAAATGCAAAATTCATATTTATTAAAAGGTTGTGTAACAATTTTACTGGGTACGTAATGTAAATAATCTAGGTAATATTAGCCATTTTCTGACGTGAAACTCATTAAACTCGTTTTAGAGTAAACATATCTGCTATTTACACATGTAACGGCTTTCTTTCTTTTATCCATATTGCTGTTTTTCTTTTCTCAATTCTCAACACAAAATGCTGTTAACACTGTGTGAAGTAATTTTTGTTTTTGCGTCTGTCCAATTTAGCGACATTTCTTTCTACGCTGCAGATAATCACAGTATTTAATGTACAACTAAACTGTGTTGAGTAATTGTGTCAGCTCCTTCAGAAACTCTTTGACAGCAGACATATGTCAGAGCACTTTAACACAAGCTCAAACCGATATTCTTACAGCTTACGAATTACAGTTAAATTAAGTCACGTCTAAATCGAAAACATTTGTTGTATTTACAGAAAAATTTATGAGAAAAATGATGAATCCCTTGCTTTGATGGTTACTTTTGTAAAATGTTGGCCACATGATCATTTGGGTTGAGAAATAAAGAGTGTTAAAAGGAGTCCTAAGTGTTTTTGTTCTTGTTGAAACAGACCCTGGACTTTTTGTAGTCAGTCATCATGGCCTAGAGCAGGTGAAGAGCAGCTGTACTTCTGCAGGCTTAACTGACCTACAGGTGCCTGACAGAACAAAGGCAGAGCGCACAGATAAATTTATCATCATCTTCATCATTACTGCATTTACATGATAGAAAATGAGCTGTATAGCCTACGGTAAGGATGGACCTGCTTCTCAGGTTCACCATTTGTGTCTGTGATAAATCTTAACTCAAGCACTAATGTCTGGCTAATGGTACTATTCTGCTGTAATAGGCTTAGAAAAATAAAGTGATCATCAGCCCTGCCTGTTTATGGAACCACATGTTTGTGAAGGGCTTCCTAATGGTTTTTCCTATGGAATAGTCTTAACTCTCATTGATAGGCCAGATTTGTGGCAGCACTTCCAGGAAACTCAAGATTTGTTTAGCTTAGTTTTGAGTGATTCTTGCCCATTTGGTAACAGACCGTCTCATAACAATTAGAACCAACCGATTCATCATGTGCTTCTGCAAATTGGTCGCTGGCGAGCACTTCCATCTCATACCAGAGTGGGTCTGCTGTGCTATTTTGGGTTTTACCAACAAACAAGAGGGACTTGCTTTGTTGCTTTGCTGCATAGTTCTTAGTTAGCCTCCCCGCTGTAGTCATTATGGTTCATTACATGGCCTCAGGTCAGTGGGAGTATTCTATGGCCGTCACCCTGACTCTCGCCCCACTGTCTTTCGCTCTCTTTCGTCTTTTGGCAAGCTGTGCTACAGGCATTGTCTGGAACATCTAATATGTCCTCTGAGAGCATTCATTTTGAGCTGCTTTTGTTGTGAAGCTGTTTTAAAATAAGGATTGGCAGGATGTACTCTAGTATGTGGAAGTTGCAGCAGTGACTGTTTAATAAAATGCATTATTTGTGTTAGTTGAAATCGGTTTTATTATTTCCCAAATGTTTATTTTCCCAATTCCATCTTTTCCGTTTTTTTGGATACTATTTCTTTTCTTTTTTTCAATTTAAATTTTTTCTAGACTATGTTTTAATGGTTAAATTAAGCCAAAAATATGTCTAGTTAC
>SCHK01227847.1:5642-22821 GCA_004124795.1 Poropuntius huangchuchieni
TATATATAATAAACGTTATATATATTCATAGGTATATTCAATTTATTGTACCTATAAATTGCATTTTTGACATAATTTTTTTTATAAATTCATACATCCAGACAAAAAATGAGCATCAAGTCATTGACCCATATAAAAATTTGTACACTGCAGCATCTTTTGTAACATCATAACACCAATAAAAGGTACTAGTAGCTTTAAACTGTCACAAATTGCGATTCTAAGATCATTAAGAACATTCACTTAAATGTGCAAATTCAGCATTATATCCATGACATGTACATCAAATACATGAAAAGTCTCTCTATTCTTAGTAGCACAGTTATCTTCCTCCGTCCTCTTCTGAGAGAAAGTCTATGCATATATAGGCACAGGGCCCAACTCCACTTTCATCTCCAGGCACAGGACTGGAGACGGGCATATCTGCTGTTGCCAGGAGCAACATTTGGTTCACTTAGAGAGCCCGGTGCCTCCTGCTTTCTCTCCATTTCAGATAAAGCCACTCAGCTAGATTTCCCCTCAGAGATATGGGCAGCCACAACTTGGCCTTCAGAGAAGCAATGCATCAGCCAACAATAAGCAGCTACAGATATGACCAAACAACAGACGTCACGATTTAGACACAATGGAAAATTGGCCGAGACACATCAGAATTCAGGTTAAAGCACAGTGTGCAAAATGTGCAAAATGTGCATGTATGCAGAAATGGTCTTCCATGCCAAGATGGCGATCATGTTTAGGTTTGGGTCCATTTTCCTTGAATACTCGAATCAAATGATTCATCACATTCAGTGTGTTCAGCATTTGTTAAACATCAGCGTTCTGCTTAACAGATATTGAGTGGCAATGAATCTACAGCATCATGAAAAAATAAACATAACATAAACAAATGGCATTTTTAATGAATCTGTGAATGCAAATAGTTAAATAAGCCAAACTTGTGGTTCTTGACATGAATGAATCTGTATAACAAATGACTGAATCAGTGAAAGCTCCTCTTGACTTACTCATTGAATCTTTATGATTCACTGAATCAGTCAGAAAAGTTCTAGTCTTACCCGCTGAATTTTGAAGTTAATATTTATTAAGCATGCAGTTTGAATTTGTATGGGGCCATCTCAAACATAACCCAATTATAAATCAGACAGAGAACAAAAATGAGCATAGCAGTCCCTCTTCAACAGTTGACTTAAATCTTTCCGTCTCTATTCGAGCCTGATTCTATGTAGGGCAGCTAAGAAATGCTCCCTGTGATACTGAGTGTAAAATTATACCTAAGTGTTCAGAGTGAGGGCTTTTTTCTCTCTTTCTGCTAACATGATGTGTTAAGCACGGTAGTGTGAGGAGAGATAAAGCACTTCCTTGTTCATTTTCATGCGCTGCCTTAAGTAGATCTCTGGGGAAGCTTCAGGCCTCAGAGGAGGCAGCAGGTATGAGATTCCTCTGCTTCACACACATCCAAACGTGCCTCAGTTCTTTACATCTCACATAACATGCTTATCCCCTCTCAAGAATAGACAAATATATAGCACTGGGAACACAGTGTGAAGTTTTTTTTTTCTTTTCTCAAGAATACTCCCTGTCATTACCATCAACTGTTGTGGACTCAAGTTTAGAAAAAAATAAAATAAAACAGTAAAAGAATTTTAAATATTACATTTTACATTATACTTTATCTTAATAATGCTGGGGTGTAACTGCTACTATCTTAACTACAGTGTCACAAAACACTGCAAAGCTGACAACTTTTTAAAAAAGAAATTTGATAGCTTTGTGTGAATAATATACTGAAATTTAAGCTGTTATTCCAACCTGGTCTCATAAAAATACGTACCACTGTGCACTTTCTGTGCGACACTGTTTTACATTCCCTACTGCATGTTTCGCGCAGTTTCAAAGAGAAAAGTCCACTGAGTGGCACTAAAACACAGGTTAAATAGGTAAGTATTGCTGTGTTTTTATTACATTGCTACAGGTACGTATTGTGGCTGTTCAGAATTCAAATATCCGGGGTCTGTCCCTAAAATTTAATGCTCTATCGTGTTGGAAATATGCCCCAAACCAAATCAAACACAACCCTAAACCTAGCCGACAGTGTTAACAAATGCAAAACTGAGCTCCTCACTTCCTAAGTACGTCTCTGTGAGCTACCGAACAAACTTACCGACTGTTATAACCCATAGATACGAGGCTGGATATGTGCGATGCTAATGTTCAAAAGCATCAGTTTTCAAATCTCCCGGCATATTAATACTGTTTTGAAGTCGTAACATGATATTCTTCAAGTAATAGTGTGAAAATTACGCTTTATTAATCAAAACTACATTTGTGTGAAGAGGAGTAAAAGGTGTCAGAGTTTTATTGCATCTAGTGTTCATTTCTTTTTGGAAACTGCAGTGATATGTACTTATTGGTACGTATTTCGTGTCTCGCTAAAAAGTGCACCCAGGTACGTAAATGCCATGAGACCAGGTAGTGTTATTCAATGAATATCTTGACTGACAGCCATAGTCACCAATTGAATTCACTGTATGGAACAGGCCAGCTGTGGCATTCTGCTATAAACAATTCTTTTTGTATTCTAAAAAAGAAATGAAAGATACGTAAATAAATGTAGGTATTAGTGCATTGTAAAAACAATTAAAAAACCCCTTACAAACAGGAACTTGAGAACATTACACAGGCTAAATGTTAGCAAATACATGAACGTATTGAGAAGGCTCACAATCGGTAACCCTTCTGACATGCATGTAATCATGAGGCAAAATCAATGACGTGTCCAAAACTATAATTGCCACTCCTAAACTGCTTCAGTAGCAATATGCTGTTGACAAAACCAGCAGCACAGCAAAAACCTCCTCTGCTGTACACAGCCTTCCTGAATCTTTTATATGAGGGAACTATGTGTAATTCCAATGTAAGGAGAGATTTGTGATGCAAATCCATGAATATGCAGCGCTTCCTAGATAAGATGGACCGTCCTTTGGCGGAGTCGTGATGTTCGGCGCCTCCTCACATCTTTAGTCTTATATCAGGTGCATCCCCACATCCCAGGCTAAATACGCCATTAGCGCTGATCAGTGGGTAAGATAATCCAGGTTATAAATATGAAGCTAGGTGAGAGTGCCTTTGGGCTAATGCTATATGAATAAGACATGGCCTATATTTTTGTCCTAGGCATAGACATGGTTTATGGGACATAGCCCACATTGTGAAATCCAATCAAAGGCACAGTCACAGAACCCTGCGTTCATTGGAGCTCCAGCCCGCGCTGACTTACAGCCACGGCGCTACGCCGAGACTCCAGCAGCGCGCGGGGAAAAGAAAGAAAGAAAAATGACACCATATGTACGACAAAATAGCATTTTAAAAGACCACCCTCACGCTGCACAACAAAGACTAACACTCTGCAATTAGTCTAATTAATGTAAAACAATGGGCCGCATGGCCACTTATCAAATTGATTGTTCTCCCTATCGAAGGGGGAGTGCAGTAGGCCTGGCCTTGTAAAGGGCGACTAATTTCGGGAGATGATTGGAGTTGTCACGTTGCTGCGGGCCAATTACCTCCTGACTCCGGTCACGGACGGCAGACGAGATAATTAGCATGCGTTTAAGAGGCGCACTTACCGCCCATATTCTAATTAGCTGCGTGTTGCCATAATATGGAAAGTGAGGGTGGACATCTCCAGAACTTTAGAGATTCAGAGTGAGGTTTGAGGGACAACAGTCCGTCCCCTCTGATCATAATGAGGGTTTTTTTTTCCTCAGCCCGTCTCAAGCAGCTTAAAGGAGCCACTTTTCTCAGAGTCCTATAAACTGTCTTCCTCTCATCTGTAGCCGCCGCAAATCCATCATTAATCCTTTCAATTAATTTATTCTAGCGGGCTTCTCTCAAGCTTTAGCCCTCATGATTTCACATTAGTACAGAAACCACAAGCCACTGTAGAGAACGGTGAAGGGCTTCTCTTTCAGTGACACTCGTATAGTCACCAAAAAGGTAATGGGAGGCAAGTTTAAAATATAAATAAATAAAGCAAGGGTGGCATTTGCTGGAATGATAGTGCGTGTCCTGCGGGATGTGAGGAACTCACATTGTTTCTTGTGCGGCTGACCCTTGAGAGAGGATTCGCCTGCTGCCTTTATCCTCCACATTCTCTTAATGGCCGTTTTACACTTTTAATTAATTCCATTTGACACCATTGAGACTCCTCATATACATGTTAATTGCAATAGGAGGGATGGCGGGAGGAGGAGGGGTAGAGTAGTTTTTGGTAGAGCACCGCTCTCTTCCTCTCATCTGAGCCTAAAATACGTTTTGAGTTGGAATTAAATGATTGACTAAAGGATTTAGCCCAAAACTAGCAGAGAATACAAATTTAAAGAGTATTCGCTGTTGCTACAGTGCTACTGTGTCATCTTATTCTCACTTAAGATATGTTCTTCATCAGGGTAACATATGTTCTGTCCATCAAACTGACAGAAGCGAGAGCTCCGGGCTGAATTAAACACCTTTTACATTGTCGGTAAACACAGTTCAGAGAGCGTATGACTAATGAAGATTGTCTTTTATCGTCTTTTGAAAGCAAGTTCAAGCTGCCCCAACTAACACCAGATATTTCAGATATTTTCAGTTGGCTGATGGATTTAAAATGCTAAAAAATACAAATGGCATTTTCATTATGCCTAAAAATCATCTAGAGGGTGAAATCATTGATCCATCAAAACCTCATAACTAACTGGAAGTTGATGGAAGTTGATGTGTGAACTAACCTTTGCTCTACAATTGTAAGTAAACAAATAAATTACTTAATTTTAATTTCAATTTATTTTATGCAAAGTATGCAACAATTCTGAATACTGTCCTCCTTCAATGTCTGTGGTGGCTATACTCCTGCAGGAAATGTTATATTTATATTATTTTTTCTTTTACATTTGGCCACCGCTAATCTAGAACATTTGGTTACATTTATATTAATAGTAATAGTAATGTTTTTATTTTTAAAAGTTACAGAGATTTACAACATGCTTTATTCTCTTTTGCATTCTGTTCTGTTCTACTCTTCTCTGTTGTGTTCTATGCTACTCTATTCCAATTCTAATTATTCTATTTCTATATTAAGATCTATTTCATTCTATCTATTCCATTCTACACTGTGCTACTCAATTCTTGTATTCAAAAACAGATATGAAGCGGTTTTTAGCTATTCTGTTCTATTTTTTCTCTATTCTATTATTATTATGATATATTAGGATGCCACAATAACTGGCAAATGATTTCATTCTCAGCCTCATCCACTTTGAAGAAGAAAATTCAGTTTATTAAATAACTTGCAGCTCTAATTAACTGCCTCTACATGTAAATGACGACAGCCTCATTATCAGTTATTATCAGTTATTGCACTGACTACACTGATGACAGGGTTTTAGAGGAAGAGACAAGTTTGTACACACACGACAGCAAGCGGCGGTAAATCTAGCTTAATACTGTTAAACAGTTTCACAAACAGCGCACACCTACATCCTGATCTTTCTGTAAACACTGCATTATTTCCCACCCTACACTTCTTTTTAACGTGAACACGCTGCGCTCTTCTATGGCACGCTTTCACTGACAGCTCCTCATTCAGCGCTGCTGTAATACAGCGGTTCCAAACGACAGGCCGACGTGTCTCGGCAGAAGTGAGATTTAAAAAGGGAACGACTGAGAGACACCGAGATGGAGGAGATGGCGAGTGGAGGCTGACAGGAGAGGCAGGAGCCAGTGCACTTGGAGGAGCTGTCTAACAAGGTGCTGAGCACAGAAACCCAAGGGAGTCTCTGCTCTCTTACCCCTCAAGATTAGATGCTGGCAGTCAAGCAGGACATGGGAACAATGCGAAGGGGCGCTGGGGAGAGGGAGGTCCCCGAAAACAAGTCAGTCCGCATGTCACTCTCTCTCGTTCTCTCTGTGGGAGCACATCTCTAAACATCTCTTTATGTCAGAACAAATTGCTCAAGCTTCAAATCTTACTCTTTGGATCCTGAAAAGGCAATAGAGAATAAATATATGGCAGGGGGATGGATGGAGGGAGGGAGAGAGAGAAAGGGAAATAAAGACACGTAATAACAGAACCAGAGCAGGACAGCAAAAACTATATAAATGAAGACCAAATACTATATTGTGAAAAAGGGTGACTACGAACAAGCAAAAACACTGCACCAAGATAAAAATAAATTTTATATCATTCATGCAGTAATCATACCAAATGTTGTCATTATATCAAACAATGCATACAAAATATGTATTGCTATATTATATAAGATGTTTGGTAGAGCGATTACTTTGGTAGGTGATAAAACCATATTTATGGTTATTAAAGCCATATTCAAACCAATATTTTAAAGAGTGGGCTCACATGACAATTAAAGGTCATTGTACACGTACATTTTCATCCTAAATTTTTGCAAGTTAAAAAATAAATACGACCTCACGTTGTGTCAATCAGGCAGTTTACACACTGCCTCTGAAACTTTCGTCCGTCATAAAAAAATTGGATCAGGTTAGATCTTTTTTATGTTTTCGCATCCGTATCAAGCATTTTAATAGGAAAGAATGATGAATACAAAAAAGTGATACAAGTGATACAAAAAAGACTCGGTGTGCAAGGACCTTAAGAATCTACTTAGCAACCACCTAGTAATGTCCAACCAACCATTCGAAAAAAAAAAAGAAAAAAAAAAGTAGCTAGTAGAAACTAGTGGTCAATCAATATATCAGCAAGGTCAGATTGCTGAGTGCAGTGTTGGTTACAGTATTTACCTTACTTTTTAAATATTTCTTTATTTGTGAAAGAAGAAAGAAAAATAAAGAATTTCAAACCTTTTTCCCCTTAAATACACTAATTTTGTTTTAATAATAAATTATGCATATAATATGTAATATAATAATTAGTATTATATACAAAATATACATTATAAATGATGTAAAGTGTGTGTTTGTCTATATACACACTTTACACACAAACTTTCTGGACAGTTAAATTTTTCGGCCATCTGCCACTCTACTCTCATATTGGTCAACTACTACTAAACTCCTCTGGACACCCTAGCAACCACATAGCAACATGCTAAAAACCATTCAGAACACTTCACAACAGTGCAACATTGTTGCGATTGAGTTTTAGATGGGCATGCACCACTTGCATTCTCAAAATCACATCTCCATGTTACCAAAAGAAAGAAAAAGAAAATGGTTCAATCCTAACGCGTGACTCAACCAAAGGCTTTAAAGTGGCTCAACACATTTCAATCCTTTCCCACTGACACCAGTTGATGAAATCCAGATGGCTACTTTTGCCTGACCACTCAGCCATCACTGGTATTTGCACCACTGGCCACGCAGCACACGCTCCAGCTGCCACTGCCATAGTTTATCTCATATGGCTGGAGAAAATGTCTTGTGGTCACCTATATGCTACTGTTGACAACTGTAAGACATTGTACTTTTGGGTTTTTGCAAGTGAATCATTGCCCTTTAGTGACAGGAGCTTGTGTAAGCTGACTGTTCAGTTTGAGAGTGCTGTTTTGATAGAGAGGTGGGACTTTATCTCTGTCTTACTCTTTCTGTCTGACCTTACTTTCCCCGTGATCACTCTTTCCTTCAAAGCCATTAGGGTCCGATTTCGCTCACCTTATATAGGAAGACACTGCCCTTGAAGAATACATGGAGTCCTTAAGCCAATGTAGACTCACCACCTAGAGTGCTTTAAAAGGATGTAGAGGAGCTGTCTGCACAGTACACACACACACACACACACACACACACATATACAATCAGTTCAACATATTTGCATTCATTCAGGCCTCAGGCTACATCTTTAAAGTAGTAAATAACGTGGCTTTATTTTATACTAACTTTTATACAATTTAAAATTTTATACAATCTAATGATTTCAGAAGTCTTATACAGGTATATATATATTCTATATATATATTATATTCTTACGTTCAGGAGTATAGTACACAAGTCATGTGTACCACCTTTCAACATTTCGGCAGCGTAACATCACCATAGCGCCATTTTAGAGAGCACCCGCTGGACGCAGATACCGTACGCTGCTCTCTGTCAGCTGCAATGGAACAAATGGTGCTACAGTGACGTTACGCTGCCGAAATGTTGAATATCAACGTTATTTTTGTTCTCTTTCCGTACAAAAAGTATTCTCGTCGCTTCATAACATTATGATTGAACCACTGATGGCAGATGGAGTACTCTGATGATGTCTTTCATACTTTTCTGGACCTTGACCGTGTTATTTACCAGGCAGTCAATGGGACAGTCTCAAGCCTCCCGGATTTATTGTAAAATATCTTAAACTGTGTTCCAAGGACGAACAAAGCTTTTACATGTGTGGAACAACATGGGGGTAAGTGATTAATGCCAAAATTTTCATTTTGGGGTGGAGTAACCCTTTAACTTATTTTAAAAATAAAAATGACAAGTACATGTAATAACACATTTAAAGTCAAAATAATTAATTTCTGGGTGAACTATTCCTTTAAATATATCATAAAGTATTTCCAACCCTTGCTGACTGATAAAACCACAATATTTGCTAAACAGTAGATTTTTTAATAATAATAATTAATAATAATTTTAATAATAATAATTAAATAAAAAAAAATTCATATGTGAATATACAAAAACACAACTTTTATTTCATTCAATTCAACTTAATTTAATTATAATTTTATAAAAATATATTAAAAGATTAATGAAATTAAAAATAGTGATTAGTATATAAAGTGTATTTTTTTTTATTTTATTTAATAATATATTTATTAAAAAAAAAAACAAGTAAATGTAATAATACATTCAAGTAATACAATATATATATTTCTGGGTAAACTATTTCTTTAAAAATTTACTGTAGATATTATTTAAATTCACTGTAAGTATTTACTGTAGGATTACTTGAAAAGCAACTAAATAAGATATTTAAAATGCTATAGCAATTTTTATTTACAAACAAAATTCAAGCAAAAAACTACACCTTTAACCAGTCTACTAATTAGCTCAGCGATGCTAATGTGGTTAGTAAGTTAAGGAAGAGATTTCGCTGGTTTATGGTTCATGCGGTTGCGTGTCCCATAATGAAGCTTTCAGAGCCTTGTGTTAGATAAGCTTCCACCTCGCAGACCTTTACCCTATCTGACCTTTGAGCAGCCAAATCTTCCTTCGTTAGTCGGCTACACACAACACGCTAAAGCTCTACGTACAGCCACTTTTAAATGAGATTATCACAAACACACTTGCCACGCCACTTCCTGTAGCGTTAACTTGTATATTTTCTACACAACACTAGCCTGACCCATATCTGAACTCGCTGTCCCCATTTTTGAGACATTCGGTATGCTTCAGCAGTATGTGCGGACGCATCCCGGGCCCCAGGGATCATTCTAGGCTCTTCCGCAGGGGGTAAGAGACTTCCCTAATCATCTCAGAGATTACAAACACAGACAAAGGCCGAGGCAGATCTCCTGTCTCGGAGCACGGATGCACCGGCAACACAGATTTAAGGTGCCGTACACACGCACGGCTAATGCCGGCCATAGGAAAACTAGCTCATCGGCATTCATTACTCTAAACCAGATCCCTGCACCCGGAAAACTGGCTGTAAATTGGCTTCAGGTCTGAGGGAGGTAGACGAATACCGTGCCGTACCCATAATCCACGGCTCAAGTGGCACACCCACACATCTCCCCCAGACTACATGGGCCACAGAAACCGATCTCTCTGCCACATCAATATATTTCAACTCGAGCACCGAGGAGCAACAGGGAGATCAGCAGAATGGGGCGAAATAATAGAATATTCATCCCTCTAATCCATATTCAATTCTTCTGTCTCTCCTCTTTCCGCCTCTCATTTTCCCCCCTCTCTCCTCGGCCATGCATATGAGGTTTGGCTGTATATCTTATTTAAATGAGTCTTCTGTTGCTCCTTTCCTCCCTCTTCCTACGTTGAACACGCACGTTCTCTTTCTGCCCCGCTGCACCACCCTGACAGGGCGAGGGCTTCCTCCTACTTCGGTAAAAGAGAGACGGAGGACCGCGTGGGTCAAAATCAAGCAATAAATAGACAGACGTTTAAGAAATGCAAAATGTTACCCTGAAACAAGACTGCAGATGAGGCAGGGATGGTGAAGGGAACACCGGGCGTCTTCATTTGAAAACATCCCATGGATGGATGAGGTCTGATTAGACTTGGAGGAAAGGAGGCATCTCACAGCTCACCTCTGAAATGAGGAATATCAGGTTCTGAGCTTCTTAATGCTTTATTGTGGTGGATAGTGTGGATATGTGATATTACCTACTGTTTAAACAGTGCAGAAGGGGAGAAAAGAACTTCAATCAGTGTGGGAAACTGGCAAGTACAGTCATGATCACAAAATGACAAGGTGATCAGGGCTCCAACACAGAGCTGGGGATTTATTTTGATGATGATAATGAACTGTTGACTGTGCACTCTCATATATCTACCTTATTAGTGACCAAAAAAGTGCATGAAATGTTAATGAGATTAAATTGATTTATAATTTTACCTGTATATTATCTTAAAGCTTCAGCTTATAACATGCACAAAACAATCGGGCCAGCAATAAGACAAACACTCCAAAAATATTACCGTAATATTACCGTATTGTCCCGAATATAAGATGACCCTGATTATAAGACGACCCCCTTTTTCCAGATGTACCTTTTGGAAAAAGGCTTTTTGAAAACCAAATCTTGTGTTTTAATGTTTTTAAAAGAAGTCTCACCAAAGCTGCATTTATTTAATCAAAAATACAGTAAAAACTGTAACACTATGAAATATTATTACAATTTAAAAAAAATAATAATAATTTAATAATTATTCAAATTTAATTTATTTTTGTGATGGCAAGAAAAAATCACTCTAATATGCATAATAACATTCTGATTTTTTATTAATATCAGTGCTGAAAATAGCTGTGCTGCTTAAGTCCAACAGAACAGCATTTATTTGAAATATATATATATTTTGTTATAAATCACTTATTACTAGTTACTTTTGATCAATTTAATGTATCCCTTTCTTAATGAAAGTATACATTTCTTTAAAAAAAAAAACTTACTGAATCAGACTTTCGAAATGTAGTGTAAATTAGTAGATGCTGTTAAAAATGCTGTTCACTGTGAATTTGTCATACCAAATGTATTAATATTAACAAATGAAACCTTATTGTAAAGTGTTGCTTTAGCTCTACTTTCATCACGCCTAGAATTTTATTGGCAAAATGCTTCATTGTGAGTGGTCTTGTGCTCTGGCCCTTCTCCATGTCCATGTTGTCCCGTTCACACCAAGAATGAGACAGCAACTAATCAACATGCCCCCCTCCTCTACTTTCTCATTCTCAGTAGGTAACATCCCCCCACCACTCCTGGTCTCCATCTATCTATCCGACTAACTATTCCTCTATCATCCTCAGATTACAGGATAAATGAACGGAGCCATTACTGCTGTGCGCTAACAGGCCCTTCAAGTGCACGGTGACAAATATGGATACATTTCAGGACCACTGAAGCCACGGAGGAATAATTTTGTAGATTTCATCAAGAGTTCTAATTATGTTCCTGTCAAGTCCAGAACGCAGCAATCCATAACTGAGGAAAGCACTCATAGACGATCCGCCGCACGGGCGTAATTTATGCCCCGCAGAAAAAGATGTGGAGCCTTTTGTGTATCAGCATGCACAACACCTCCTGACTAACAAGAGAAGATGGAGGAAAAGAGGAGGAAGTTGAGTGAGTGATTGGAGGAATGGGGGGCCACTTTGTGGCCACATTAAAGGGGATTTCATCTATTAAACAGGTTTTTTTCCTCAAATATTTCCTGTAACAAAGGATTTGTTTTCAGTGTGGGACTTTGAGAAGTCTTCGGCTCTTCAATCGAGAAGACAACAGCAGAAGGATGGATCTGACAGGCCAGTGGAGCTAAAGCTATTATTGAAGCAGCCACCGTCTGCTTTTGTCAGTGCAATGAAACTGAAGGTTGACAAAAATGGAGAAAGGGAAGGAAAACGTAGAGGAAAAAAGGTTGAGGGGGCATTGAGGAGAGAGGGAGGGCACGGGACTGCTCAAGGTCTCTCCAGTTGCCCAGCTACACCCTAATGAGATCTGCCTTGATTAATGGTGTCAATTCTGCAGAAGAGAATAAAGAGGGAGTGGGCACTGTTGTGTGTTTGATGCAAGCAATGATAGTTATTCTACAAAGACACACCAGGTAAATGCCAGGTAAAGCAGTCAGTCTCCATGTAAAGTTCAGTCTCAAAGTTCAAAGGAAAACGGATGCACTCTTGAACGTTACAGAGAAAAATTATGAGCTAGTTGTCAACAGATGTAATATCTAATAAAGTTAATAGGAATTATTAGGGTTGTCTTTAAGTAAATTACTTTATTTGATTATGATTGTTTACCTTATGATTATAATGCATTGTGAAATTGGGCCACAATATATATATATATATATATTTTAAATGATTCATAATTATTTCCAAAACTGTGTTGAAGACATAAATGTATAAAAAGGCACCTGATCTGGNTTGTTTACCTTATGATTATGATGCATAGTGAAATTGGGCCACAATAGTTTTTTTTTTTTTTTTTTTAAATGATTCATAATTATTTCCAAAATTGTGTTGAAGACATAAATGTATAAAAAGGCACCTGATCTGGATTCTTGACTTGGGCTATTAGCAACAGGAATACAGCCAGCTACTGCAGAACACACTAGCAATCACCCAGAAAACCTGCATAGACAAGCATACATATTTACTCAATAAAATGTAATACTGATCCTGATCTCATAAAAAAAGTTGTGGTTCTGTACAAATTAGTATGATGTTATTCATTGGAAAAAAAAACCTATATCCAATCGTTTGTGGCGCAAGATCAGATTGTATGAAAATGGCCAACTGAGATTATTTTATACAACATACAAGTGAGATTGTACAAATTCACATGAATTTATCACCAATTTGTCAACTAAAATCAAATCATAATACTGTATGTTTGTATCTGAGCGTTGTGTGTATGTTGGTCCTCTAGTCCATGGTGGTAGTTAGGGTCCATCTATTTTTGAGCTGATGACATTTCCTGTATCAGGGGACCCCATTAGAGGAAAGAGGGAGAAAAGACTCTCCACTTCACCCCCAAAAGGAAGAGCGGGGTTGTTTACACCTCCAACTCAGAATGGATTAGTCTCAATCGAGTCTCTGTGTTCTAGTATAAATCTTTATGCATACAAAAAAAGAGGCAGAGGTTTTGACATTTGGCTGTTTAGTTGAGCGTCTAGTAACTACTTCTTTGCCCTCATGTCTTGTTGTCCACCTACTTACACAATGTGATGATTTTCTATTTACATATGGCATATTTGACAAGCATATCATCAGCAGATCAAGCCCTTCCATTTCAAGAAAAGTTGTTAATTCAAGTTTGAATTATGGCAATCAAAATATTACTGACCATATTTATCCATGTACACAATGTGTCATCTGCCGTATTTGCTTGTGGGATCCATAGAAGATTTTGAGCCAATCACCTGAGCCATAAATGCCATGTGACTAAATCTAGACAACAGGAAATTATGTCATGACAACACCAATTGGCTGATGGTGCCACAGGAACATTCCTAAGGCCTTAAAAATGCCAATGCCCTTCAATGTAGAAAGATTCTTTCTCAAGAAAAATGCTATAAAAAGTGCGTAATATGCCCTTTAAATACGATGTTGTTTATTAGGATAGTGAGTGTTTTGCATTATGGTACACATGCTAGGAGCACTTTGAGTGTGTCAGATCTTAGTTTAACCTCCATGACATTGCTGGAGTCTTTCTCCTCCCACAAACAGCCCATTCAGATGGGTAGAGAGGAGAGGCTTGTTTTGATATTCTAAATTGAACCACAGACTGAATTTATGGTTCCAACATTTCTTGAGACAATTGTGAGATTTAATAAAGGGAGGTAAATATGCTTTCTCTCTCTCTTTTCTCTCTCAATGTCCTCATAAACACACACACATACTCTCACAAATACCCACACAGAGCAAACTGGGTGCTCTGATTGAATTGGATCATTTATCAGAGCACAAATATTGTAGGCAGGCTGATGATGACAGAAGCAATCGCAGACTGCTCTCTGTGAGTTCAGCTGTTTCGTTGCTGGTTTCATTGGCTAGCGGGCAGCCCTCTTCCAGCACAATGAACCTCTCCATGTTTGGTTAACAGGAGAAATAGGATTTGATTTGAGAAGGAGCCGTAACAATGTCAGTCAAACAGAAACAGCAAGTCCATGTTCGTAAGTAAAGAGGATCAACATCAAGTGATTGTAATATTATGAACGTAAATACAGCTTCACAACTGTGTATGTGTGCATATATATATATATATATATATATTTCACAAACAAAATGTTCAAAATAAGGTCAACTATCAATATACAGGTTAAAATCTATTTTTAACATTAAATTTTGATGATAAAATTGAGTTATATGAAAATTTAGTGGACATTTAGTGATGCAACACAGCAAAATTAATATGGTTGCTTTAATTGTTTTGACAATATTGACCTAGAATAGGTTAAATGAGTCAAGAAGTAAAATGTAATGCTAGTCAAATCAAGTGTGTGACTGTTCAATTTATTTAAATTGCAAATCAGAATATTCCTCTTCCTTTTATTTTAATTGAAATTCTAATCCAGAACTCTGCATGTCATGGCCAATTCAAATTCACACTCAAAAAATGAATGGGAATCACTTCTTAAATTCTGAATTGTGGTGTTTGCACAAACTCCTGTGTAGACCAGAGGCAGACAGTGAGGCGTTGCTGTCAACCTCTCTCTCTCCTCTTCAGCGACAGGACCCCTCCATCTCCTTTTCCCCCACCTTTCTTCCGCTCCCACCTCCTTCTCCGCTCTCGGCTCAGTCAAGCACAACTAAGCCAGCGTGGAGGCACAATGAGGCCATTTACAGTAATCATTTCTTTTCACACTTGCTGATGCTCTTAAAAGGTGCAAGGGATCGTGAACTACCTCTACCCGACTCCACATGACAATATCCCGTCCAATTAGAGGTGACGACCACAGTGGAAAACACAAGGCCAGAGCCTGGTCAGTTGGGATAAACTAACCAATCACTGTGCATATCCTTATCCATCTCAGAATCTATGGTCCATCTGTGACTTAATATTGTGAACAGTGTATATTTAGTTAATTCATTTATTTATTTAGTTAGTTAGTACAGCAATATTGTAAGTGGGAAAATGTATAAACCCTACTTCTCCTAAATTTTGCATACACGTGTCTATTTTTGTGCTTTTTTTTTTATTAACTCTACTATATGCAGAAGGGCTAAAGATGTTAGGTAGCTTAAAAATAACAAAAACTCAAGACCTCTACATTATGTTTCATTACGTCATCCAGCTCTTTTTTAACACAACAACTTCCCTTTGCAGTAATAAAACTCATGTTTTCATCAAGGATGAGAATTCAACATATCTTGAGTATGTGCACAAACCATTATTCCACAGCCATGACAAACTGTGCATATTTTAATATAATAAATCTATTAATCAGTCAGCAAAGTACTTGAAAAACCATCCTATTGAGCTGATGTAAAAACAACCTCCTCCTCCTCCTCCTCCCCTCCTCGCAAAAGATTTCACCTCTCCAAATGATCAATTTTGACTCTCTAAGAGGGAACAGTCACTCAAATAGACAACCTGGGGATACCACATATAAATATACATAAGAAATTAATAAAGCACCTGGGATTGCTTTGGTACAGTGGCCAAAGACCCTGATGAGAAGAACCACTTAGGCACATTGAGGTCAGCACAGGTAGCGAGTGCAGAGCCCCGCTCAGGTTAGCGGACTCAAAGTCAGGCTTACATAATCTGAGCTCCAAAACTCCGATCACACTCTGATGATCCAATTAAAGGGAGGAGACTATGCAATCAGGCCGGCCGCAGGCTAGCTAACAGACGCAGAGGCGCTAACATCAATTTCTTAAGTGCTTCTAAAGGATTACGAATGCCAGGCTCTGCCTTAGGGTGGAAACATCTAACCCGTTCCTCCACGCCACATTACTGTAATTGGGTAGTGAAATTACCGCAGGAGGGGCCTCAAAGGGAGGTTTCCGCTGAGGGGAGAATGTGTGTGGTTTTGACTTTGTCTCGCGGAAAACCTGGAGGTTTTTAGCACATGCCAGAAAGTTGGGGAGTGTTCTGAAGAGAACATGTTGAACAGATACTGGAAGTCTGTGATTAACTTAAAATAAACTGACAGCAGTTGTGGCATAAAGTTGACTACCACAAACATTAATTTCCACTTGTTCCTCCGGTTACGTTACAGTGAGGAACTCACAATGGAAATTAATAGGGGTGCGCCAATCCGATATTCAGTATCGGTATCACTCCGATACTGGCATTTTCTTCTGGATCGGAGTATCGGTCAGACGAGACCGATCTAAATCTGATATTCTGCGTATACTATTCTGTGTTATCATAAAGCACCATAAAGTTTTTGTGCACTATATATTCCAAGTGTTCTGAAGCCGTTCCACAGTTTAATGTGAGGTACAGATGAATATTTAAGTCAAGTTGACGTAAACTCTTCTCTTCTCTGTCTATCATCCTCCATTCAGCATTCTAACTGTGTTGCATTTGGTTATGACAGTTAAGATGATGAAACTCTCTCCAAGATTATTTAATGTTCCTTATTTTATACTTAATTTGTAAATAAAGATAAATGGTTTTGCATAAAAGGACTTTATCGTGCTGGAGATTCGTTTTGTTTCTAAATCACGTTCATTTCTACCGTGTTAGATCGCACTATGAATTGTTCTTCACGAGCATAGTAACTGAGATTTAAAACTGTTAAAAGAAACGGGTCAATAAGCTATCGCACAGATTTAATACACTATGTATCAAATTCATTTCCTTTTTGTGCTTTGAACTTTTCCTCCACATAAACAAACAAGTTCATCCCAGCTACTTTTTGTTTCTGGAAGAAATACGCGCAAGAAATAACCCAGAATTTACCTCGCAACGCGATGCTCGATCCAGTGAAGGATATCACTCTGATGAGTAGCCTAAGATTACTTGTATCTGTTGTTATTGTG
>SCHK01227924.1:2820-15104 GCA_004124795.1 Poropuntius huangchuchieni
AATTTGAAAGATTATCAATGTATGCAATTTCAGCAATAAAAAATAATTTTTCTGAAAAGGAAACAAATTAGTTGTTTATTTTAAGAGACCCATCTTATTTTCTCTTGTATATTTAGTATTGCTCTTTAATAAAAAAAAAACACTTCTTATCCAATTACTCAATGGAATAATCCGTTGAATATTCGATTACTAAAATAATCGATAGCTCCAGCCCTGGTCACTGTTGTCACCTTTAGTAGTGCAGTGTTTTTATAAGGAAATGAAAATTGAGAGCAACATCTAATGAAACGTAATTTATTCTAAGAAATGTACAGTATAGAAAATACTTCGGTCCATTTCCAAAATAATTTGTCAGTCAGGTAAGAACTTGTAAACTTCACATAATGAAAGTTACAGGTGTCGTTTTGGATGCCATCTTCGCTACTGAGGTAAAGTGAACCGTTTCGAAACAAACATAAGAACACATTTATATTAAAAAAGACAAAAATTTACAAAACATAAGAGCAAATAAATATGATTCACATTTAACCAACTAGTTTCTTAACTAGTACAGACAGAATAAATGACAGCAGAGATGTGGAAGGGTGGATTTCAAGAGATACAGATCCATTACCCAATACCCACCAATAGGTGAAAGAAAATAAAAACATCTGTACACAGCAAAATCCACACATTCTTGTAGTCCATTACAACTAAATCATCCCTTTACATATTAACAGTGGAGAAAGGACAGTCCTCTGACAGACTGCTAAAGTGATACATCTTCACTTATGAGCAAAGACAGGTTCAAAATGGTGGACAATGTCCATGTCATCTCACAGCTGCTAATATTTCCATATCCCTAGTTCACAAAAAAACATATAAACAGTTCACATGTCCACAAAAATACTAAAATATTACTGTCCGACATCACAGGTTTCTGGGACAAATGATCTCAGTGTACCACAAAAATCACCGTCAAATCCTTCGCACAAACGTGTACAACCTCTTTTCAACTTCAGCATGGATTCCACTAAATGAGGGCAAAACTTTCTAGTATGTTGCCTTCATTTCACTTATCATTGTAAACACCAACATTCAAAAAGTGGAATGCAGATGTTTTAATCATGTTCAAACTTGGCACTGATAAATTAATAATTACAGTTCGGTTTTGCAAGTGAACATATTAAGGCTATATAAAGTGTTGATGTACGGATCAAGCTGTAAATCATAAAAAAAAGGATATTTAAGTGTACAAAAAAAAAGAAGGAAAAAAAAAAGAACTCCGCCTGTGTCTATGAAGGGAATGGAGAATGTGCCACATTTTGGCATTATGAGGTAGATATTCTTGCTGCCATATTCTCACAAATTGCCGTTTCTTTTCAATGGTTTGTCAACAAGAGCTGAGTAAAATAGTAATTCAGACAGACCAAGAGAACAATAAAAAAAAAAAGCAGATATTCAAAGTAATTCATTTAGTGCAGGACAACAATAGTAGGAGCAATTAAAATGAACAAAATCATTCTAATTCATTTTCTGATCAACCTTTCTTCCCCCATTTAAAAAAGAAAAAAAAGAAAAAGAAAAAAGCATTTAAAATAAAATCAAAGAACACCATTAACCACAAGTACTACTTGCCCGGTTCCTGTGTCTGTACTGAAGATCACAGATGAATTGAAGTTAATCACAGTTCCAGTGACATTTCATTGCAATTTTTTTCAATGAATATTCTATTGACAATACCCGTATTAAAACCACTACACCCTGAGGACACATTCATTACATTGAATTAAAAGAGTAAGCATTAATGTAAAATATGAGCACATCGACATTTCTCCTAATTGATAAAAGGAGTACAGTGGTACTTTTACAAGTTTTAAGGCTGATATATATTCTCTCATCTAATGCATTTTTAGTATTGCGACTCCAGCTGGTTGTCAATTGTGACAAAAATTCAATTTACATTCCAAAATGTGAAGAAAAAAAACATTTTAAGATTGATGACCAGTGATGAATGATATCAAGTAAAAACAAACCAGCCTTCAAGGAATCCCAAAAGCCATGGACTACTAGAAAACATGTAGATATTAAGCGGTGAAAGATGGCTACCTCAGTATCTGAAATCTGATATATTCTGTGCACACATAAACTAGCAGGACACATGAACATGGAACAAGACAACACATCAGAGATAGAGACTTGAGTGAAAAGTTAGAATTTAGTCCCATACAAAGGAACACACATCTAATTTGTCCAAGGCCACTAATTCCAGTATGAAAGACTATTCCTAGTGCATAACAAATACAGCAGCCAAGTTCTCTGCCAGCCTAAGAAAAAAAAAAGACAATCTTCAAATTGAAGTGGCATTAAAAGATGCACATCACCAGAAATCAAGTGGATACTGTGTTTTAGCTGAGATGAACATCACCTCATTAAAACACTCCAGGTGAGGTGTTTCCCAGTAGAGCACAAGATCCATCTTTTATTCCTAAAGTTGAATTACTACTATATCTAAAATCTTTCACAGAACATTCAACAAGTACATGAAGGCAACTGAGTCTAGTTTGTCCACAGAGCTTGGAAAAAGCTCTAGTAGCCCCAGTACCTTATTTACTACACCTGAGTTTAACTGGTAAATCACATCTTGCTCTTCTCATGGACTACAAAAATTGTTTATTTACTTCCCAAGTAACAGCCTATCCAAAAGAAAATTGGAGATGTTGTGATTTTGTAGGGAATGAGGCCATAGAGACATTCCAGGTTGAAAAGAGAAGCTGCAGACCAGTATTGTGGAGTTCAAACAGTATTTGAGCAATAAACAGGATGAAGATTCACAGCACTTCCTTGGTCAATGATTCCACCTCTTGGTACTGTGAGTTGTTCCTTTTCCTCCTCACTGCAAAGGAGTGCCTAATCCAGACGAGGATGGGTTATCACCATCTCAAAAACTGTCTTCTAGGTGGGTAGTGGAGCATGTCTGAGGATCAGGACTTCAAATGATAAAATAACCTTTTTCAGCAAATGATCATATCAACAATCTTCCTAATTTTTTGTTGTTGTCTCCATTTTTTTTGTATATTTCAGGATGTAACAGTGTTGTAAAAGATAAACATTTTCCTTGATTTTCCAACGAAATCCTACTTTTCATACTCCTTGTTTATTACCTGGACCATTGGGAGATGCTGTACCCAACATCTGGTGCCTATCAGACAAGAAAAGGGTTACTAAAGGTAAGGAAAATTGATGTGAAGGCATTATATAGACAAATGTAGATGAATGTGTAAGTGCATCATTCTTCTGGATCCAAATCAATTATATCATAAGATCTGAGAGATAAATGAGATCTCTTACCCAGTGCGAAGTAAATGTTCTGCAACCACTGCTCTTTGAGGAACCATCATTCCCTGGAAGTGCCCTGCAATATTTGAATGCCTGTACACAGCCATGCGAGATTGGCCTGGAGAGAAAGGCAGGTGCTGGGGCCTCTGTAAAGCTTCCATCAAATGTGGATGAGGATGCTGTGCTGCAAAATGTCCACTGGGAAAGTGCTGGCCAGAATACGGCCCACTTGCTACCATATGGGGTGGAGGAGCACCAGTCTGCTGCATGCTGGGATGCATGCCACGAGGCCCATATGGGAAACTGGGGTGTGACTGAGCTGAAGTACGATGTCGGGCTGTTGCATTATGGCTGTCCAGGTCTAAGATCTCCTTTGGGCTCTCAGACCGTTCAGAAGGCTCTTCAGTCCTTGCCTGCTTGGCAGGGCTGCCGTCCTCTCTGTTTTCCAACACACTGTTATGAGACCCATCGGGTAAAGGACTAGGTGACATTAAGCTCCCAACAGATCCATCTGAGCCATGAGGAGACATGCTATTGTCCTTGTGTCGACCATTAAAATTTCCAACGGATGGTGATGGGTAAGAATTGGGCATCATTGGGTGCTGAGGCTGGTACAGAGGTCTAGGCCACTCCTCAGATGGAAATCCAGGTCGGCCATGTCGGGGGTGCTGAAAGAACTGCTGCTGCTGTTGCTGCTGGAACTGAGGATACATGCTGGATTGGCCTTGAGGATGCTGTGTGGCCATGCGATACTGGTATGGAACACCTTGTTGGTGATAAGCAGGATAGTGTGCAGGATTTTGATGAGGGTTATTTCCCTGTGATGGTGGTCCCTGGTTTGGGTAAGGCTGGTGATTTGGAGGGTGTAATCCTCTACCCATCTGTGGGCCAAAGTGTTGATGTGCTGGCTCAGTTGCACCATATTGGGTCCCAGTGTTACTCTCTGGACCCTGAGAGTGTATTGGAGGAGCCTGATTGTGAAGGGGTGCTAGCTCCTGCCGTCCTAGCTGGGTTTGTGACTCTGGACTGAAGGGCTGTGGTTTGTAAAGCCCGCTGGAACAATCAGTTCTTATGTTAGCGTTGCTGTTATCTTGGGAAGCTGTACTCCCACCTGACACTTTCCTGCTGGTAGGCTCACAAGGCCTTTGGTCTCCCTGATCAGCTGGAGAGGGTTGAGCAAGTGGATGCGATACAGGGTGGCTAGGAGGTAGAGAGCTGAGGGTTGCAGGCTGATGAACACCAGGCTGACCCCCCTGAGGTGAAATCTGGGGCATTCCATGAAGAGGTCCTGTCTGTGGCCCTCTGACTGATCCATTGTGTGGTACTTGCAGTAAGCTGTTCTGAGCATACTGATGAGATGCATTTTGTGCCATCTGTTGAGGAAGATTCTGCAGAACATGTGAAGGAACATTATAAGACTGCCGTTGAGAACCATTCTGAATAAATTGTGGTGGAACATGTTTATGGATTTGTTGAGAGTTATACTGGGTAATTTCATCTGGGCTTTTATAGGACATTGGCTGAGGACCATTTAGGGGTAATGAAGAGTCATCCACAGATTTTTGCTCTGGGGGACCTGGTTGGGATTGAGAATTTGGGTGGCTATCATTGTGGATTTTCTCTAGATTTGACAGTCTATGTTTCTCTTCATTCTGGCTGGAACCTTCCATGCTTGGATTGGACACAGATGCTGGAGCTGTTCCTAGAGAAGGTTGCTCAGATTTTTCTGTTGGATTGGGATGAGAATGGCTGTCAGCTACAGTCAGAGCATTTTCTCCAGTAGACGGTTTATCACCAGATTTTGGACTTGAACCTGTCGGGATATACAATGGTGTTAATATTCGCTTAAATCATCTCATTTTCATTGAAAGCAATAGTGTAATGCCAAAATATGGCAAGGAATACAAACTCTTACCTTTGGGGGATACGGGAGTGTGCTGGATGTCTGCAGCACCATCTCTAACAGGCCTCATGAGCTGATTTTCAGGAGAAGACAAGGCAGCAGAAGCTAAAGCATTACCACAACTTTGTGGGGTGGGCTGAAAGTTCTTAGCACGATGAGACGATGAGGCTGAGAGCTGCTGTAGGGCAATCATTTCTGGGCTGTCAAGCATGGAAGCCAAATGTGGCCTTGAGACCTGAGGGGCCTCTGGTGGTCTTTGGCCAATGGGACTTTGGGAGCTGACAGAGGGCATTCTATATTGACCATTTGCCATTGCATAACCACTACTGTGTGGAGGACGGATCATGTTGTTATTGTATGGATGCTGGCTTGTCGCACTCTGCTCTTGCATCATTGGCCCACCAGGTGTCGGCTGTCCGTGATGGTTCATGGGAGGCCACAGCCTGGGTACGTTCATACCATGGGGACCATAAGGAGGGTAGGAACTATGCATTGGGACACCTGGCCTGGGATACCGGTTCCCCATAGGCTGCATGGGCTGCCCTTCTGGATGCTGCTGTGAAGGGTACATGTTGCCTTCAGGTGGAGGGGCACAGAAACCTCCAGGCTGAAGGGTCATTGGCCTTGGGCCAAGAGAAGGACCGTGAGTAGGACCAGGATAAGAATGTTGCTGATGTGGAGGTTGAAGTGGTTGGCCATCAGGTCCAATTGGGTATCTAGGACCAATATGTGGACCATTTATGTGGGAACCCTGATTAAAAAAAAAAGAAAGAAAACCATTATAAACAATCTTCAAGACACTGAAGTTAACAAACTGTAAATGATTGAAACTAATACTGCTGTATGAAGATCACTACATACCTGCATGTTGTACTGAGGTATATGCTGACTTCCATGGTCCACCGGTGGCCTGGACATGAGGGGTCTCTGTCCAGGATATGGATACTGAGGGTCAATCATCATTCGTTGAGCATACATTCCTGGTCCCAAAGGACCTGCAGGTTGTTGAAACTATAGGCAAAAAGAGCACATCTCTTATGAAGTACAGACAATAAGAAGTGCTCCAGAAGAAGCACTTTTATGATAAGTCAAAACTGTTGTTTCAGCTGTCAACAATAAACATTTTTTGTGTAGAGAGTGTAGTCTAACCTGTTGAACAGGATGTAGCATGCCAGCCTGTTGCCGTCCTGGGTGGATGTTATGAGGATGTGGAAGGGGACCATTGGTGTAGTGTGGGGGAGGGTATTGTAAAGCAGATTTGGGTTTGTCTTGTTGCTGATTGTTTCCTATTCCACTATTGAATGTTTTGCGTTTTTGAACTTGCTCAGTGGCTCTGATCAAGCTCTCAGGACCTGACTGTTTGTGACTCTTGCTCTTCTTCTTATCCTTGCGGTCACGGTCCTCACTGCTCACATGAAACTCCTCGTCCGTGTCGCCATCCTCAGCGGGGAAATGCTTCAGTAGGGCTCGGCTAAAGCAGCGTTCCAAGGACTCAGCCATTACTGTGTATTCTGAGGAGATACAGACAGGTAAACAAGCGCACACACACAATATCATCTCCCCATGCACAGCAAGCACGCCAACCAGGTCACAGAACCACAGTTGACCTTTGACCCCGCCACCCCCAGGGGAGTGCATTCTGATGGATGGATGGCTCCAGGGAGGGGAGCTGCGGGGCTGGAATGTCTCTGTGGCACTGCAGGACCTGGTGCACTGGAGGACAGCTCAATCACTCTCTATTAATCAATGTCAGAGCCTCTCCACATACTTCCACTACTTGTATGACTTGCTTTGCTCATCAATTTTTAAACACTGCTACACATTCCTACATTTTGTTGAGCAGATTATTTTTAAACAGTTTCACTTCTGCTTAGCTCTTTTGCTTAACTTGGCAACAAAACAGTATTAAATCATATTTACCACTCTCTTCTCCATTGTACTCCAGACAGTTCTCAAACATAAGCTTTACATCAGCCACAAACTCATCCTTAGCAACGTACTCCCCATCATTCAGCTTTCTCTCAATGGTGGACAGGTCCATTGGAGTCTGACAAAACATTTTAAATAACTTTTTAAAATTATTCTTAACAAGGTCAAACAAATTTCTTTATAACATCTTGTATGCCCACCTGTATGATTTCATGATAGTTGGGGGCATAAGACTCATCAACAGGCTCCAGGAAAGGCCAGGCATCTTTGTGTGCTTTAAGAGCCTCCAACACTGATAAGAAAATAATTTTACATTATTTCAGTGGAACTTCTACTTTACTGTAAGTAGTGAATGAGGAAACAAACACTGTGGTTTGACCACAACACAAACACCATTGTCCAAACGTACCTTTGTAAAGAGCAGTGTAATCATCATCTATGTCATAACTACAATATAGAGAGAGAAGTGAGTAACGAATAGCAACAACCACACCGAACTACACATAAAAGCTTACACATATTAATTAAGGTAAAATTAACATCAGTTGCGTGTTAGGAGACCATTAGCAAAATTCAAAGCTAATACTGAATTTGAGACCTAAAACAAAGTCCTTACAACTCTTTGGTGCGTCGTGTTCGACGACTAGGTGAGTGAGTCTCCAGATTCAGCAGCTCAGGGGGAAGTTCTTTTCCTTGAGAGAGCAACCAGGCCTTCTCCTCTCGCTGCTTCCTTCTACGTGCACGCTCTGAACAGCATAGAAAAACACATTAGTGATAGATCAATGACAGAATAATAAAGCACTTTACACTTTTTATTACCATTAATAGTGCACTTGTTACCTGCCCACTTCTGTCTGGGCCAAGGTGATAAAGTTTGCAAACGAAATCAAGTAGTAATAAGAGCAATTCATCAGGCAGCTTTAGAAGGCACATTTGATCAAAGGGCACAGGCAAGATAAAGGAGAGAAGTGCTTTATATGCTGACATTAAAGGCCCTGACTGACACACCCTGCTGGGAGGATTAAAAGAGCTCGAGGAAGAAACCACTGGAGAGAACGGCAGGCCGATCTTCATCCATAATACATTAATGTGGATAGGCCTATCAGCAGCAGCACAATCAAGAGTTAATTAACCCGCTGACAGGGGATATCAGAGCTAGATGATTCTCACGAGGAGTGAGGTTGATCGTTTCCCCTAGCTCAGCTCTTTGTATGATTAAAGCAGCCTTGGGTTAAAAGCATGCTGACTTCAAAACCACCATGTTGAGACAAGACCACAGAAATGTGCTTTAGCGTCAGTGTGTGTTTGATCACGCTTCTGGGGAAACTGGTTGCCCGTTACCTTGAGTGTGACTCACCCTCGACAGCTTTGACTCTCTCCTGTTCCTCTCTCTCCCGTTCTTCCTGAAGAAGTCTCTCTTCTTCTTTCCGTTGTTCAGCGAGCAGTACTTGCCTTTCCAGGTCCTCCTCCTTCTGTTTGTCCACCTCATTTGTGGCTCGTGTCTGCTTTGCACAAATTCATAAATTAAACCACAGCTTACATACATCACATATATACACCAGAAAGTGCGGAGACATGTTTTAAAAAAGCCAACCCCATTCTCTTTGTTGCCATTTTGTTCAGTTTGGCGATGGCTGTTGTGTTCCTTGGGCGGATTCAGTAGCTTCTGCTTCATCTCTTTTTCCTGGGGAAGAATAACTTTGTCAGTTATACACATATGTGGGTGTCAGGTAGGTCACTTGGGATGGGGTATCAACCCCTCCTGAATATGCCCTTTGTTTTAACCAAGAGGCTTAACGAAGGTTAAAAGGGTGTCATCACAAAACCAAACAGCCCATGGCGACAAAGACCCATCTTTGCCCCCATCTCAGTATATTTCAGGATCTTCAGCTTTGTGCATTACCCTACAACACTTAATCCCATGCTGGAAGATGGAGTGTCTGTGGTATCACCACTTAAGAGGTCAAAAAACCTGCAGCGCTGCAGGCCGTCAATCACCATGCTCCAGCTCTCTTCAAGGTGAGAGCCTGCCACATGACGACGGCTAGATGGATTGGCTCTGACAGGGCTGTGAGACTGCTTGTGTGCATGTGTGAGAGAGTGGGTGGATGGGTTTGATTTGAAGCGGCAGTTGTCCAAGTTAAACCCGTTGCATCAAGCTTGCGAAAGAAAATATCTGGTTCTTTACAGATCTATGTACAGGTGTGGAAAATGTGAAGTTGCATAATGCTGGAAGCACTGAAGCAAGACGTACATTTTACAGTGAGGGTATGTAATGGTGATTGCTGGGAGCATGGTAGTTATGGCAACCAGACACTCTAATAGGTCTTGATTAGCCACGGAAATGACATGTCAACACCACTGCAAAATGTGCATATCAACATGCATCTGATATAGACAGTTTCTCACCGGTAAGATAAAGCAAAGATCAGTTAATCCATTATCTATGTGCATATGAAAATTATCTAATTGAGTATTATATTGATCTAAACTTGAGTATTATTAATCTGCTTCACTATGTAGATACTCAGTGCCTCTGAAATTATTCTGGAGCACTTGCAATTGGACAACAGACCCTGCATGGCAAATTAATCTCAAGCCAGTGTATAGAGGATAATTACTCCTGATTTTGATTTTATGATTTTAAGAACAATACATTTTGAATTGAACTCATTTAAAAATATATTAAGAAAAGTAGTTAATTTTATTCATGTTTTCTAAATTACAAGAGGTTAATTAAATTGTTCTCAAAGAAACATTTAAACATCCTGCTGACATTGATTAACTGCACATGCCACTATAGAGATGGCAGTCTCTACTAAAATGATAACCTATATCCCAGTTTGACTCTTAACGTGACTCATGATTACATCACATGAGGCACACTCAGAGTGAATTATCTCACCTTGTGATCAATCATGTTTCTGATCTCTGGCAGGAAGTTTTGAGTGATGATGCGGTGCAGGTGTCGGTCCTGAGGAGAGATTTTGTCCTTAACACTTTCAGCCAGATTGACCCACTGCACCTCCGTGTCACACACCAGAGACCAGGCTCCACGTTCACGCTCTGACAACACATTACACAAATATCTCCTCATTAACAGATTCAAAAATGATCAATATCAAGGATTATTCATGTTCAAAGATCAGTTAAAAACCTCAGAAGTACACAAAAATGACTATCAAAATACAAGAATTTTATAATGAAACCAAAGCATCCTGATAATTTGTCAGATGCTACTAAATCTATTTAGCTACCAACCAGTAGCTTGAGCTTTGATCTTTAAGAAATCTCTATTCAGGCAAGCTACAACTGTTGGCACAGTTACTAGCATTTAATTTCAACTTGTGTCATGAAAGCTCCACATTCATGTTTTTGCTGAAAGAGCATTTCATGCACATTGCAGCAGACATGCATTACAGCCGCCCTGGGCACTTTAAGCCACTTACAATGCAGAATAATAATGAAGGAAAAATGGTTCTTCAATAACCCTACATCTTTAAGCCTAAAACAAACAACAGTAAAAGCAGCAATACTTGTTTCCAGTGTCTCACCTATTACAGGCTTGGGCTCCACAACAATTTCATCCTCTTCCTTCACAGAGTCTTCCCCCTCCTCCTCTTCCTCCTCCTCCTCCTCCTCCTCCTCCCTAAAACAAGCAATATTATACACTTATCTTTTTAAATAATGCAATTTCAAAGCACCAAACTATGACTAGGAAGTCTTTGTACAATAGCATTTAATACAATGCATTAAATGGATGTTTAAAGAGGTCTTACATGGTTAGTCTATCTTCAGACTTCTTTGGTGGCCTCCCTCTTCTTTTCTTTTCTCTGTCATAATTGTCACTGTGAAAATGTTTTTTGCAAAGTTATTTATTTATATACACTAACAAATATAAATGCCATTGTTTCTTGTAGGCTTTTGTGAATGCACCTCTCCATACCTGTATTGGGGAGACATTGCTTTGACTGGCTCCTCTTTGTACAGCCGTGTACCATAAAAATACCAATAGAGGGCCCCATTCCCATCCTGGCCCAGAGGCTCAACACGTAAACTATCCGCATCCAGGCCCTGCAAAACCCAGGATTTATTTTAGACAAAAGATATCTTGATCACTTCTGCTATGGTGAGTATTAAACAAACAAATGCAAAAGTTGTATCAGTTTTTGTGTTATGACAAGCTTGCTACCTTGAGCCGGTCGAAGACATCAGCAGCATCAAGACGATAGTCACAGAGTCTGTGCAAGAGCTCCACCTGTGTGCGTGGTGGCAGCTCTTCAAACTGGTGCTCCTTCAGTGGATTGGCCTTCCCTTCTTCCAGTTCCCAGCGGTAATTGATAATGTCTTCCAGGTAACTGCTAAAGGACTGAATCCTATTAAAAAAAAAAATCAATGCATCTTTATATCTAGAATTGACTAGTCATGTCAAAAACTAAACATTAATGAACAAACTTTCCATTCAAATTGTGAATTTGCAAAAAAAAAATCTAAACGTCACAAAAAAATAGCAAAAATAAAGCTGTCAATAAAATAAAATAAAGTTTAAAAAAAAAAAAAAAAAAATTGATGGAAGAAGAGGTCACTGTGCTCTTCAAGTAAATGTGATTTCTAGTAGTTTTCAAAATCCAGACAAAATTCCCTGAAAATCTTTAGGTTTGCTAACAATAGGGAACAAGACATTTGCCGGTCTCATGTCTGGAAGCGACAACATGTCAACATATTTCTGGAAAGCAATCGTTGTCAGTGATCTCAGTGAATTATTCAGTCAAATGTCTTGAGGCAGTCACATGACTCTTTGGATGCCCATTTAGGAGTTTCCACTGTAATATGGGCATGTCTTCTAAGCAAATCAAGTTTTTGAACAATTTTATTCACAACTTTGTTGTTTCCATCCAGCAATTTATATTCAATACTTTAAAATTTGCTTATAATCGTAAAACAACACAAACAATCTGCTTTGCATCAGCCTTTCACATTTTAAGATTTTAAGTTATGATAATTCACAAATAAATTATTCATATGATTTAAGTTCTATTACTATGTCTTTAAAAAAAAAGAAAAAAAAAAAAGTTAGTTCCGGGTGGGGTCATTTCGATCAACCCAAAACCCAGTTCCTGGTACTAATGCAAAG
>SCHK01228034.1:0-13377 GCA_004124795.1 Poropuntius huangchuchieni
TTTTTAAAGTATGCTAATATAAATAAAATATGTATAAGACTATTAAAATATAAAATTTAAGTTTATTTGCCAGCGTTATGCTAACAATAATAAAAAGACATATGACATTAACACAGCACCATCTGCTGACTGACACTGAGCTGCGTTGACGTGGGAACATCCCAGCTGAAGATAATGAGGAAATTACATCGCTCCCTTTACCAAGTGCATTCCAAACGACTACATAATGAAACACAGGTGAGATGCTCACTTCAAAGTCCCCACTACAAGGGGACAGGGATGATCACTTTATTTGGAAAATATCCGTGAATCGTTCGATACACGATACGCGTATCGTTACACCTCTAGTTAGTTGTGTTGATTCTTAGTTGGTGCCCCGATGACTTTCAGATTTTAATTTCAGAAATGTTTTTTTATTCATGCCAGACAAAAAAAATGCCAGTCTCATCAAAAGAATTGTGCCCCTCAGCTTGATGATCAGAGGGTGGTCTTTTAACCTTAAGAAACATATTGCTAATGTATTTGCATTAGAACTTTGCACTATAGTGTTCCGAAGCAGAAATGTAAGCCTCTCTCTACATACCATGGTAGTTTTGTTACTGTACTCTTTGCTTTTTACTTCCTAAGGTGGCAAGTTGAAAATACGCTACCTTATGATCTGCTAAAACCATAAGGATACAAACGAACAGTTTGAATGTACTTCATACACCTGCATACTGGTTAAGAAAATCCATGTTATCTTCATCTGTTTGCTCCACTTTGTTTTATGCATGCACATTTTAAGCAGCATTGAATCGTTGGGCTTTTATCCATGAACTGTATCTCACCATTCATGGTTGTGATGTACTAAATTAACAGATATGGGCAGTTTATTCAGAATACACACTGGCACAAAGATCCTTGTATCGCTGACGTTTGTGGTGCTGTACTGTAAAAAGTGTACATAAGGCAATGTTTTGGTGTTTCGTGTTTTTTGCCGTGTACTACTTTGTATGATTGCCGGAATTTTCAACTCAAGTTTCATCCAAAGGGTTTTTGAGCTGTACTATAACACCCGTGTTCATGTATCAACCCAATAAGCCAAATTCACTTTCATTGGAGCCCTTTTGCTTTACCAGCAAACACTCTGTGGTGGTCCCGTAATCATGACAGTGGTACTTGCTGAGCCTCAGTTCATTGTGTGCACAAACTAAACCTCTATTTAGTTTTGTTACAGGTCAGTTGCCATTCAACTAGTTGTTTATTGGGTTTCAAAACACTTTTTAGGACCTCCCCCTTTCTAAGTCCAAAACTAGTCTAAAATGACCAAAATTAAAGCTTGTTGTGAGGGATAAAAATATTGCAAAGTGTCCTGTTAAAGAGCACACTTCCATTAGTTCATTACATGCTAACATGTTATTTATTCAAATATGAGCATGCATGTAAGATGAAAATGGGGTCTTGAGACTGATTTATTGGAATAATTGAGAGCTTCATCATGACCTGGCTTTTTAAACCAACTTTGAAAACTACCTCAATAGTGTCAGGTGCTAACATTAAAATATCCCTTATACATATATGTATATGTGCTCATGACAAAGAACAATAATTGTGACCAAACAACACAAGCCTATACTGTGTGTTAAGTGTTTAGTTTTCTTTCAATCTTTTTTTTTTTTTTTTTTTTAAGTGATTTTAAAAATTTGTATGGTGGATCAACATAAGGGATGTTTCAGCATGTAACAAAATTGCAGGGGACCAAAATAAATTTGATTTGAACGTTTCCCTTTTTAAAATGTAGTGATAAATACTCATCAGCTTATAGAGGTTCATTAAATCATTTTCCAATGTAGCTTTTGAGTGGAGCTGTTCTCAGATCCTCCGGTTGTATCTATGGAGAACAAATCAGAATTCAGGCCAAGATAATTGCCAAAACATGGTGGTTAAGTTGTTGTTCTTTTCTGGATCTTGACTGAGTTGAGTTGATCTGGTATGTGGCAGTGTCATCCCCATGTCCGTCACTAGCATTGTGCCATATTATGGATAACATACTGGACAAGAAACGTCCAATGACCACTGCTCTGTGTGTAATGTATGTTCGGGGAAAAACTGACAACATTTTCTTATGAAGCAGCTTGTCAACCTGTGTCAAATGGCAGTCGTTGAGCTTTACTGTCTTTGGAGTGCTAGCACTCTACTTGATTCTTCTACTTGATTTATATCCAGTATTGCAATAAAGATGTTTCGCACTCATTAGACCCTGATCCGTTTGATGAAAGTTTTACGATGAGTCTGCGATTAAGCTATTTGTATTTAAACGTTGTCACGTGAGACTTCGGAGTGCTATTCATCGCAATTGACGTGTATTTACCTTGCTACATTTTATGAAGGGAATTCAGTTTTGATTTGATGTCTCTCAGACTCTGATTAAGGACGCGTTAAGCATCCTAATACACTGGCATTTGAGTTTCTTGAGAGATCAATATTAAGGTACAAAGAGGTTGTATGGAAATCATTCAGATTCTAGTTTTTCATCAGTGAGCTTAAAAACGTCCAGCGTGTTTTTTTTTTTTTTGTTTGTTTTTTTTTTTTTGTCGTATGTGTGCCTTTTTAAAATCTCTCCCACCCCTAATCGAGGGACTATCCTTTTAATTTGATACTCAGCACCACATTGAATAATTTGTACATTTATCATGCAACCTTGAGCGAATGCTGCATAGAATGATCAGTATTTGTATTTTGCACTTTCTAAGCAGTTTTAAAGGATGCCCTGTTGTAATTGGGCACACAGACTATTTAAGACGAGGTATTTTCTGCTACAATAGGAATTCTAAGGAACCATATGACTTGTTGGTCTTTTCGAAAAATAAAGTGTATAGATGTGAAGTACCTCATAAGCCTGATAAATGCTGCATAAACTTCATTTATTGTTCTTTTGTGAACCTCATTTCAAACAATTTCCCCTATAGGGAGGTTTGAAGCCCACAAGCTGTGCAAGCACCTTCCGAATTATGTGACTGACCAGAGCCGCTATTTAAAAGATTAGCAGCGATGCACATCGAATGCAATTCTGACAGATTTTCAGTCATATTCACTGACATAATACAATATTACCGAGCCTCTAGCTTGAGCATTGCTCAGCTGATCATGACTATTAGATATGTAGTGACGTCTTGCAGTCAAAAGTTACAGTTGACTCAGGTATTGCCATTAAGGGCTGTATCTGCTATTGCCTCTCGTCCTCAATCCCCTCACCTGTGTCTTAATGTAGCCTTAGAACTGCATTTATGGATGGAACATAAAGTATATCTGGCCTTAAAATATGCACTATTTAACCACAACATGCAAGTCACTACAAATCAGGCCATACATTTTTGCCATAAAACTACCTCCTGAGAATGTAGGAGTGTCCTGGAACTGACAGATGGCTTTTTTTCTCTCCAAATTGTACTCTGTAAGTTGACAATCATCTTTTTCTTTTCTTTTTCATAAGTAAATTACAAACAGTTGAATTTCCAGGACACTCTTGTTGATTTTTTTATTTTTATTTTTTAATTTTTTAAACCATATTCATGTTTAAACTGGAAAAGCCAAGCGACCAAAGTTTCTATTCGAAGGCTTTCTTGCACTGCATCGTGGTGTCAAACCTCCCTCTCACATCAGCAATTTATCTTTCATTTAACCTTGTGTTTGCTCCTTTATAACATGCCAAATTAAATTTGCTGTCATTCCTGTCATGAATTTTAATTTCTGATTCATGTGTTTGCATTCACTGCTAAGCTCCTTGTTGTTGTTTCTTGATAATGTAAAGTGTGAGCTTTTTTTTTTTTTTTTTAAACAAATAAAATTACAAACCAAGATATGCTGTAAACCCTGCTAAGACATAATGTGAAAACGTATCATTTAATATAGCTCACTTTCGCTTGACTGTGTATTGCATCATTTAATAAACTTAATTTCCTCTTACTGCCCTGTCTTGTGTTTTTAATGTTTTTTTTGCCAGATTTTTAACTTCTAGCTGTGATGTTTTTGGACATTCTGGCCTCTGCTAATGTCTGCTGCTTTTGCCAGTTTTTTTTCCATTCCTGTTTGCTGAGATCATATTGGCCTTTAAAATCCCTCTACACTTATGTTGTCTAGATCGCCAAACAGCCATCTGTAAGTAAACGCAGATTGTGTGGATTCTTGCAAACCTCAAAACAATGTTGCCTGAGGCCAAAAGTGGTGTTTTCTCTCTCTTCTCATACTACAGTACAAAACTAAGCTTTATGTTGTACAGTTTAGCTCACATAAGTAAAAGTTAGGGTTTATTTAAGGACAATCCTTGTATCTATTAAAAAATAAACAGTGACTGCCTTAGATGTTCTTATAAACGCCATGACTCCGTCTCTCCTTACCACTTAAACATCAAAAGAAAAGTCACGTTCACAGACTGGAAACCCTCCTTAAAAAGTTTACAATGGTCGTGTCTCAAAACACAGTGCATATCTCTACAGACAGTGTTATAGAAAGAATGTTATTCCGCGCCAAAATGATGTCTAAAATGCTGTCTAGATAGGCAGCTCACTAGGTATTGAGACACGGCCACTCTTCCAGCTGATCAAAACTTTGGAACTGGAAAATCACATCTCAGACGTCTGTTTTGTTTTACTCAACTCTGAGACTTTTTATGTACAACGGCCGATGTTTATTTAGTGCATTATTGTTGTGTTTGTGAAGATAAAAGGCTTTTCTTTGCTTATCTAAACAAAAGAGCTGTGAGCAGCTCTGAGTTGAGCTGTGAAGAGCGAGTCAGATTTTCCAATAGCTCATTTATGAAAAGCACGCGAGCTCCTTTTCTGCCTGCTGATATACAATAGTCTGTGAGGTAAGTTTATCTGAAACTTTAAATAGTTTTATCATTTTAAGGTGTTAAATGCTTTTGCTTCATTTGTTAGTTGCTCAATAAGTTTAACATCTGTTAGTGAAAACGACGTTTTATTGGAATTTTACTTTTAAAGCGTTTCAGTGGAAAGCGTTTCATAAACGACGACAGAATTCGACGGAATATTAAGTCAGATGTAAATATATATATATATATATATATATATATATATGTTCCATTCATACATTTAAAAACTAGTTAAGTGTAGAATTTCGTCTGTGTGCGGTGTTTGTGTGTGTGTATACCTTTTTGTCTGACCAACTGGAGGAATGTAGTTGAAAGCAATCGATATTTGATAAGTTATTGCTATAATCGAAAACATTATAAATAACTATTTATGGGGTCCCTTTTGGGTCTGTTTCTTGGTGGAAACAATGTACAGTACACTAGATGTCAGAAAACATCAGGAACAACAAACAACCGGTACCGCAATATTCTTCCAATAGATTTTACACTAACTGCTGCATGCGTTATACTTCAATAATGTATTAAAAGCAAAAATATGACAACATTAGCAGTGGTTCTCAAAATTATTGAAATACGGTGTTTGTATGCTGTCCTATGTAATCTGATAGGTATTTATGTTGTACTTTTTAGTGTTTTATTTCGTTTTTAATTAAGATTAAAATAACTAAACTGAAAAGAAAAAAAAACTTTTGAAGACAGTTTGCTGAGGCCACTTGAAAACTACTACTATGATCATATGCTTACGTATGGGTTTGATACATTAAGCTCACACAGTGCAAGGACACTTACTTCTTTAAATACTATTTACTGTTTGTCCAATATCACCAGTATGCTGTTGCTCCAGGACAGAATGAGAAGGACTTGTTTGTCCTGGTGCCTTTTCCTGCTGTTTGTCTGGCACCCAGCGGGCAGCATAGTGACAGAGTTTGAGCTGGAGGATTCGGACCGGGACTGGGACTGGGGTTCTGGATTACACGAACTCCTAAACAGCTTTCCAGCTGATAGTCCATTTGTCAGAGAGATGCCTGGCAGACCGGCCAACTGCACTCAGCGCTTCTGGCTTCCTCCATCCTCCCCTGTGTGCTGGGATGATATAGCAGGCCCAGAGGAGTTTGAGAAGTCCCGCCTTCTCGTGCTGCAGAACAGGGCGGCATTGCAGGCCGTATCCACATCTAGTGGTCTTGAGGAAGGGGGTGCGTCCTACGATCAACAGGCCAGGGAGAACATGCAGGGAGTCCAGGCTGACCATCTCACTGTAACCCAGACGGCTGATACAATGCAGAAGGTGTTCATGGATTTGGATGAGAAGAGGAAGCAGGGGAAAGAGCATTATACCTTCTCAAGGTAACGGAGTCATTTTGAATGTTTTCATGGAAGATATGTTTGGCTGAGATATAAAACATTCAGCAAACCAATATTTATAAATTATTTAAAAAAGGTTAATCTTTAAATACTATTTCTGTAAAATGGGCAGTTATGAATATTTTAAACATATTGGCGGTGATTTGTTTTATGTGGTTATATTCATTATTCATTCATTTTACCATGATGGAAGGTAATGTGTCCTTCATGACCAAATTGAAAGTGTTGCACAGCTTCCACTAGGATGAAATGCAACAAAAAGAGGGAATAAAAATAAAGTGCAGTGCATACCCACTTGTTCAGTAGCCTTGTATCCAAAAGTATTTTTCTCAATTATTAAAAAAAAAGTATCTTTGTTTTAGTTTTAAGCCATGAGCCAAACCAACCAGCTACGAGTTATGAACACTACAAACTTTGTTTTGAAGTAAAATTAAAATGCTGATTACAGATATAGAAACTTTTTTTTTTTTTTTACATTTATTGCAAAATATTCATATATTCACAAATCTATAAGTAGTCTTAGAGTGTAATAAGATGTTTTTTGGGAGTGGGGTGCTAAAGAGTTACTTTGGCTGAATTTGCATTAGCGTGATTCATGGAGATTTCCTTGCAGAATCATGGGTACTGTAATTTTGCCACCAAGAATTCTGCCATTAAACATGTTTAAGTTGAAATAATGCAGATTTCATCAAAAGCATAAACCATCTTTAAAGGTTTATTAGTTATCGTTAAAAATCAATTTCTCTGTTGAGAAAACATACTTCCAGGAATCTGACTGTTGCACTCCATGTCAGAGATAGTGGAAAGGCAGCATATGATTGCAAAATGCCATCACTGGTTGTTTAACAAGTTGTTCAATTTTGAAACACATGAATCAATTTTTTCTCTCTCTCTCTCAGTCTGAAGGAGCAAATTGACAACACGAAAGACTCCATTGCTAAAAAGGAGCAAGTAGCAGCTCTTCTAGAGAAACATCTTGCCAATCTGGAGAGGTCTTTGACCACTATGCAGCTTCGACTGGCCAAAATACTTCCCCTGTGATTTCATTTGAGCAGCACAACCTACACATGGAAAATAATAATGCATGTTTTATTATTACATTTTATCGAACAAACAAGACTTGTATGACTATGTACTGCATGCCAACAGCACCCTGTATTTCTCCTTTGGTACGTATTTTCCTCGTTTTTCCACTCCATTAAGTAAATGGGATACATATTAGGTAATGGCAATAAAATCTATTTTTATACCCCCAGACTATAGACTGTTCCCTAGGAATGTAAGGTACAATCATATTACGCTTAATAAAAAAAAAACAAAAAAAACACAAGTTCACTTTCAAATGTTTAGCACGTCATAGATTCTGACTGATTGCCATATTAAAAATAAGATTATAGAGAACACACAATCAGCAGAACTATTTATTCAAATACAAAATTCAGACTGTTCAAGCGTTTAAAACGATACAGTACACTATATAAATCTTCAGCTGCAGCCTAGAGTCAAGTATGAATCAAATGTATTTTTATCCTCAGGGGTTAAAATGTTAAAGCATGGCCATGAAATATACCTCTAAAATTCATTTTTAACCCTGAGAAAAACATTTTCAATTTGAAGATATATGAGCAAGGTCTGATTTCACATTGAATGGAATGGACTGGATAGATGTTTGGATCATCCCTAAACATACAAATCATGGTGTCAAGCAATAAGAAAACACCAATGATGCATGACAAAACTTGTAACCTGGTTACCAGTACTCACAGTGGTTCAGTTGTAAATCTGCAGTGGCTATTGGACATTGACACACAGCAGAGTGTAAGTGGGTGCTAAAACATAAAGACTACATTAGGTAAAACATGTACATTACCTCTCTAAAAAACAGAGGTGTGAAAGTACTCTTTGGGTGAAATGTCTTGATTTGTAAGACCATGTCCTATGATTTCATCCACTGTTTTAGTGAGGAAGTGGTCAGGACCAGTTCACAGTGACTTCCTCCAACTTGCTGTACATCACTACAGGTTGTCATCATCTTTTTCCATTTCTTCCAGTGACTTCAGATAGTCTCTGGCCAGGATTTTCCTAGGAAGGATATCTAAAAATAGAAGAGACAAAACTGTTTACACGTCAGCTGATTTAGTTTGAACAGTGTTTGTCATCATCACAAATGGCCAGGACTCACCGGTTAAAAACTGAAATGTTTCCGTCTCCTCTGCTGCATTGGCCAGATCAGTGTATGACAGTGTGTTTGTCTCTTTACCCGAACCATTTTTATATGAAGACAGAGCCAAGTGCTGGACAAAAAGCTCCTATAAGGAGATTATGAAAATGTCACACATTAATAAACACATAAGTCACTGATAACAAATACCCTGTCGGAGCATTTCCTTTGTACTCTTACCAGTGTGAGTATTTTTATTACATAAAAGGAGCAATTAGAACTATGGGGAATGTGTATTTAACCTAAATGCTACCTGATATCACAGATGTTTCTAGTGACTAAAACCAAAACAGTTTTTAACTAAAGTAACTAAATAAGGCAGATAACATGGCAACTGACCATTGATTAATAACACATCAAATTACCGTTGCTTTTGTTGTCAAGAAAAGAGCGTCCTGGTTAATACAGGACACATCGGGAGAACTTTTCATGATTAATCGCACCCTCGACATAGGCAGAGATACATTTTTACTGTTTGTAGCTTGCTCAACTTTCTCCTCCATGTTTTTTTCAGACATGTTCTGTTCTGTTAGCAGCAGCCGCGTAACGGAAGTAAATCTACAGGATTTCAAAGAGACGTCACTGGACGACGGTCACATGGGAATTGTAGTTTATTACGAGTCGTTTGTAGTCCTTCCTTCGAGAATTGAATATTTTTCAACGATATTTCATAAAGCAGTATGAAATCGTGAATAAATAATCTTAGAAAATTATATATGAATTTGATATGGAAAATTACAATATATATATTTTTCAATATTTTGTTAGTGAACAACAGATTTATACAAAATATGTATGTATGTATATACATATATATATATATATATATATATATATATATATATATATATATTGTTCATTATAAAATTAAAATAAATATAATTTATATTGTTCATGTTTTACATTTTAATGTAACATAACTTAATAAAAAGTTTGATTTATCCTTTCATTTATAAACTTTTTTAAATTACTGCAACTGTATGAAAGTATTTCAATACTAGTGTTTTAAAGTTTATTTATTTATTTATTTTTAATGCGACAAAAATGCACACTGTCCGCATTGTAGTTGTTAAATTGGCAGAAACTACGTTTCCCAAAATACCAGAGTTGTTTTTTTCCTTCTCGACAGTAGTTGGGCGTGTTCGCTTTACAGATAACGAATGAGCTTGGCAACGATGTTTACTACAGCCTTCAGGACTGCATTACCCATAATGCACTGCTCACCGTTGTCAAAAGTCTTGCTTTCTTGGGTCACTTATCGAACTCTGGCCGTGTCAGCCAGCTTACTTTCACTTATTTGACGGAATAATGCATTTGTCAGGCGCGGGCCTTGGGGAAATAGGGCACGGACAGGGGCCCGGAGCAGGACCGGCGCCTGGAAGCTGCAATCCGCGTAAATTTAGCGAGAAAATCGCCCTTCACAATCAGCGACAGGCTGAAGACACAGCCGCTTTCCGAGAGGTTATGATGGACATTACTTCCATCAGGGTAAGTCTAACTCAATTCAAGACATGTCGGGCTCATTTACCACAGTTGTCATATATTTGACCTGGATTCTTCCGTTATAATGTGTTAGCAGCGGAAGGAAGTAACGTTACTTAAACTTTCTAATGTTATTTGTCTTATTAGTGTCTGTTTTATTGATTCTTGACAACTGGACGACTTTACAGGTACAGGGAAGTTCGATTTCACAAACAAAAAACCAATAAGAAAGTAAAAAAAAAAAAAAAGTATTATATTAAAAACTTATACAGTTATGCTTGGGAACGGCTCTCTCGGTACATATTAACCCCGTTTTCCCAGCTAAATGAGCATAGGTAGTAACACGTGCATTATTTTAATAACAATAAAAATGTGTATTTTATTCCTGGACAGAATTTTAACTGGATAACCAATTATGGACCAACTTGGTCCATAATATCCAACAGAAAGTTGCAAACAATAAAGTAACAATTACATCAGGCAATTGTGGGTAAGAAGAAATAATAATCTGTAAATAAATGCACATTTCTTTGTTCTTTTACTTGGTTTGATCTAATGTAACTTCAATCTCTGCAATTGCATAATGTAAATCAATCAGTTACTTATTAAAACAGGGCTCTGTTTACACATGATCATGACTTTTATGAGACAGCAATCTTCATAATGCGTAACAATAGGCCCTTGAAATATTATATGTACTAAATATGGTAGTTGTAACTGAATTAAGATGTTTTGTGGAGCTTGGACACAGACATATGAATTGGTCATGTAACTCGATCAACAGCTGTTTAAAAAGATGTTCACATGAAAATAAGACAGTATGAACTTTCATATATGTTTTTTTAGACTCTTTCAAAATCAGAAGGTCATGATAAGTGTGTTTGGACTGAAATGACTTGGGAAGTATTTTACCATCTGTATATGGACTTGTGATTCAGCAGGTCCACGTGGATTATGTCAATGCACATAAATAGCTTTGCCAGTCACTCATCTAGGGTCTGTTTGACATTAGTGCTACAGACTGAGGGATCTGTGAATCCCAGGTACAATGTCTGTTTTAAATTATGATGCAACAGGCATTTGTTCCCCTGAGGGTTAAGCAGTCTGGGAGAGAGTGAGATGAGATTTGTGTTTAACTCAGTGCTGGATGGCTATTATTGTTACTATATTGGGCTTCCATTCCCTCCTCAGGTTCAGGCTGAGAGAGTTCGGCAAACCAGAGACTTGGTCCCGTACTATGGAGGATCGCTGCCAAATGTAAATCAGATTTCAAGATGCTCTACAGAGACCCAGGTGTGCAATTTCGATTGTTTTTTCAGTGTTATTATCCTATTATTTATATGTAAAGGAGAAATGAGCAGAAAACAAATTCAGTATTTTTGTTTTTAATGTCCTTTTGTTTGAATTTAGTTTGATTTGCTTTTCTTTTATTTACAGTACCCAAGTTATCTCACCCAGCAGCTCCTAGAGGCAGATGAAGAGTACAGAGACGTCCAGCCCAGTCCTCTTGGCAGGCTGCACAGAAGACATGTATCCCCACTTTAAAAATAGCTGATAGTCTTACAGATTCATGTTTGTAGTAGTATGACAGGAATATTGAAACTCTACAATTCTAATCTGGCAGGAAAAGCCGTGCAAATTGCAATTGTAGTGAATATATTTTTTCCTGTTATGTTTTTCATTTAATGGCATATAATATTTTTTGGAAATATTTGTACAGTAGTATGTATGCTACTGATCAAACGTTTGAGGTTAGTATGAATAATTTTTTTATAAGTTAATACTTTTATTCAGCAGGGACACATTAAACTGATCTGTAAAGACATTTATAATATTACAAAAGATTTATATTTTTTTTTAAATCCTGTTTTTTTTTTTTACTTTCTATTCCTAAAAAAAAAAAAATCTCACAGTAATAAGAAGAAATTGGACACCAAATCATCATATCAGAAACATTTCTGAAGGATCATGTGACACATAAGACTAAAGTAATGACTGCTGATGAAATTCAGCTTTCCATAAGAGGAGTAAAGTACATTTTAAAAGACATTAAAATGGAAAACAGTTATTTGTAATAATATTTCACAATATTACGGTTCTGTGTTAAAAAAAAAAAAAAAAAAAAAAAAAAACAATTATTTTTAAAAATATATAAAAATATTAAGGTTTTGTTTTAAAAAAAAAAAAAAAAAAAAAAAAAAATGCAAACTTGGTGAGCATTAGAGTAATCTTTCCAAAAAAAACCCAAAAACATTCTTACTAACCCTAAACTTTTGAACCTTAATAATCTAAAAAAAAAAAAAAAAAAAAAATGCTTACACAGTAAACATGAACTGTTGCAGAATTCATGAAAATTTGTAGGTTGAACCAAAATAAACCTTAACTTCATTTTACAGTTTGATAGCGCTCCCTATCTCTCTACCCACCTCTCTCCTCCTCGAGGTCCTACCTGGAGAAGGTAAGATTATAAATGAAGTATTCTCAAATCTATTACAATCACAACATTACATTTAGGTGCAAAACAATCGTGTCATTTTCACAGTGAAGTCACCATCATATGTAACTTCCTGAGCTTTTGTTTGTGCCAGTACTTTAATGAAGTGTTGCTTGTGTCCAAGCAGAAACTGGTCCAGTTGTTCTGCCACTGAGAAGAGCCAGATGGTCCGTCTTCCTCTGACAGCTCTTAATAGGTAAACAAAAGTTCAGAGCTCATGAGTGTTCAGACTGCTGATTCCAGATCAGCTCTTGTGCATATACAATAACTGTATTCGTTGAACCCATTGATCTTTCTAACTGGGTATGAACATTTTTATTCCAGAAGATTTAGATTCCCACATCACCCTGTTTTCACATACTAATTTCTTATTCTGCTCATCCTCACAGAACCAACTCTGACTCAGCCCTCCACACCACTGTGCGAAACACCCAGCTGCATGGTCACCCCAAATCTGTCCAGACCCTAAACCCTCAATCCAGACACCATGGTGAGGTTGCTTTTAATTAATTAGGAATTAATTGCATATTAAAATATATTATTATAGAAATGTTCATTTCTTAAAGGGATACTGCACCCCAAAATGAAAATTTAGCCTTTTTTACTTACCCCCATGTCGTTCCAGACCTGTAAAATCTTCATTTGTCGTCGGAACACAATTTAAGATATTTTAGATGAAGTTCAGGAGGCTTGAGACCGTCCAATTGACTGCCTGGTAAATAAGATGGTCAAGGTCCAGAAAAGTATGAAAGACATCATCAGAGTACTCCATCTGCCATCGGTGATTCAATCATAACGTTATGAAGCGATGAGAATACTTTTTGTTTCGGCAGCGTAATGTCACCATAGCGCCATTTTAGAAAGCGGCCGCTGGACGCACATAGCATACGCTGCTCTCCGTCAGATGCAATGGAAGGATATGTCTTCTACGTGTATTTACGCTTTGAT
>SCHK01228060.1:5560-15667 GCA_004124795.1 Poropuntius huangchuchieni
TCCTAATCCTATCCAATGCCTAAACTTAACTACTGCCTTACTTTTAATAAGCCACAAATTAGGTGTTTATTGATGAAAAAGTCATAGTTAATAGTTTGTTAATAGCAAGAATTGGACCTTAAAATAAAGTGACTAATTTTTTATTCATGAAAGTTTTGGAAAGTGTGGAATCTCAATGTCTGGACAAAAATTGTAATATGCAAAAAATTATTACGGAATTTAAATTTATAGTGGAACTATCAATTTATCTGTAGGAGTCTGCAGGTCTTGTTTTACTCTGTGAAGACAGTAAGAGCAGAGACACTCACCCTGGACGATTCCGGTGCTCATTATAGAACCCATTCTAGAGTGAGTGTGATTCACAATCCCCGTGTTCACTGGAGGGGGAAAAAAAAGACATCTCTCTTCAATTTACACAAGATCAAAATGTGATATACATGAAACACATGAATATTTGTCATGAAACTAAAGGAATGAAAGGCTGTGATATAGATAATCTTAAACTGTAGTACTGTTGTACAGATGTTGTCTCAATAACAATTATTAATTGTACTATAAAGAGTATTAGAAGAGATATTAAAATAAGTATGGTTAATGCTTATTAAAGGGTTCATATCATACACTATTTTTCCCTGAGGTACAATTATAAATAACGTTTTTAGCACCAACTAGTCACTGTTTTGACTATTTGGACTGGGATTTGGTATTTTCAAAACATTAATCTCTTATCTCAAAATATCAAGTTTATTTATTTATTTATTTAAAATAATCTCAGCCTTTGTTTCTTAAAGGGATAGTTCACCCAAAAAAAAAAAAATTCTGTCATGGCATTCAAAATCTGTATGATTTCCATTCATCAAAACACAAATGAAAATATTAATATTATCACATAATTTTTGTCCATTTTGAAGCATCAAGGTTTAGGTGGTGTGAGAGTACAGAAACACTAATCATCACATACGTAAATCTAAAATATGGCAAACACTGAAACTCAAATAAACATGCTTGCTTGACGTGTAAGCCAATGAGGTTTGAGCTTTTGAATTACTTAATGTCTTTTCATATCTTATTGTTGTGTAAACTTTCAATGGATGAACAAAAACAGATAATATATAAATGTTCATTTGTGTTTCAAAGATGAATTAAAGTCTTGTGGATTTGGAAAGACATGAGGGCGAGGAACCGATGAAACAATTTTCATTTTTGGATGAGAAATCACTTCAAAAACAACACAGAGCTAATTTCACTCCTCATATGTGTGTATTTGTGAGCGTGTGTGTAAATATCCATACGTGCATGCGTGTCTGTACCAATGGGGATGAGATTGTTGTGGGACACTGTAGTCCCACTGCCGCCAATGACAGTGCTGAGATCATAGGCTGCAGGCATCCCTGACAAACACAGACAGAGCCAAACATTAGCGGCAGCACTCCAGTTATGCATCACACTTCAGATAACCGATACGTCTCTAAAAAGAGGTCAGGAATGGTTTCATCAGAAGCTTCCTGGTGGCGTACCTGACACACCCATGCCTTGGCTCATGCTGTAGGTTCCCCCAGTGTTCCACATGTTCTCTGAGGGCGAGGAATAGTGTGAACCTGGAGGAGGGGCGGGTGTTGTACCCGTGTACCTGCAGAACACAGCACAGCGTCAGCAATGCATGTCGCAGACATCCTCTTATTGCTTTCTAAAGCAATGCATTCACTCACCGGAAGAAGGGGTTCTTGAGGTCGAGAAGATTACTGGACTTGGAGCCTGTCTGGTCCACTTGAGCAACAATACTAATGTCGTAGCTTTGTCTGTGAGAGGAAGTGGAAACAAATGAGACCCCGAGAAGTAAAAAGCTAACAGCCCGAGGGTTAAAACACAAAGCACTGTGCGTCCTCACCTCTTGTTGGCGATTAAAAGTGCAGTGCCTGACATCGTGTCCCCTGCCTTGGCAAAGAGAGGTGACTGCAGCAGACAGCGCACCTGGTACCAGTGAGTGAGGGGTTCTGTGGGGGCCGTGGAGAGCCACACCGTCATCCTGTGCAGAGAGACACAAAATCTTCAGATTAACAAAACATCTGAATAGATCCCTCATATCCAAGTATTCAAATAGTTTTAAAATCATGACCATATTCCCACACGCTGAAAAACCTATCAAGAAGAAATGAGTATAACTGATCACACAACTACTTTTATTCAAATGTATGATTAAAATCTGAACTGATGTATGCTTATAGTCCACATACCAATTCTTTAATAAGAGTCATGACTCAAGTATCTCTGTAAAGTATTTTTCAAATCTGACAATAAAATATGTATTAAAACAATAAATAATGGTAACTTCATTTCAGCCTACAAAAGTCTTTTTAAAAATCAGACAATATGAATTAAAAATAATAATAATAATAATAATAATAATAGTAGTAAGTGGTTCACAAATTCAGGATTACACATGAACACACCAAAACTTTTAAAAAACAAAGCTCTCAAAACAAACTGACGGTAATCTTATCATTTGCATTATGACAAAATTATAATTGACAAAAAAAAAAAAAAAAAAAATACAATATTCAAATAAATTTATTTTTTTTAAAAAGGGACTGAAATGGACCAAAATCTGACCTAAGCACACCAGTGTGAATGCGAAGAAAATCTGATTTCTATCACTTGTTTCTAGTTTTGGTCAATTTAACGTAGTCTGAGTTTGGTAATAATAATAATAATAATAATAATCATCATCATAATATTAATACATTTTATATTTTAAATTTTATTTTAAACAATATTATTATTAATAATAATAATAATAATAATAATAATAAACAATCATACGATATTCAATTGGTTCAACATTAAAAACAAACAAAGACAACAAAACCAGAGTAAAATAGATCTGATTTGAGCATACCAGTGACACAGTGAAAGCACAGAAAACCAGGTTCTTTCATTTAGTTCATATTTTAGTCTATTTAAAATGGTCTGTGAGAGGACTCAAGTGTGAAAACAATGTGAAGAGAATATGCTGAAACTTACACTGATCCAATGAATGCGACATCAAACCAAAAAGCCAGCCCATGTACAAGCCCCGAATGCATCATGTGGAATTTGAAAGGGATTTCTATCCTGCAAAAAGCAAGAAACGGATACTTTTCCCATGTACAAAAAGGCTGTGTTTAAATGCGATAAAATGAAGCACTTGGTGGAAACGTACTTGTAAAGATCCTCTTCTTTAGCTTCTAAAAAGTTCACTGTATATTTCACTGATTTGGCCATCAGGATCCTGATATCAAACGTGTCCTGAAAGAAGTCACAGAATAAATTAGAAAAAAAAAAAGGATATCAAAGCTCAGTCCTACATGCAGAAGAGGATGAAGCAATCTGAATAAAACAAACGTATGTGCTGTGAGGCCCCTAGTCAAGGGCTGAGCCACAGTAAATCAGACTCAGTCCTAGCTCAGAGGGCTCTCCCGCCTCGGCCTGAACTCTGAAGGGTGCTACAACAGCGCTCCCTGGAGCCAGACCACAGCAGGTCACTGTCCCAGCAGTGTAACACCATTACAGGCACAGCAAATGCCTGAACAGCTGACTACTGCTGGACATAAACCACACACGTATAGACTGTAATCTACTATTATGATGTCTGGAAATCTGTGGACTGAAAATCAAGAACACAATCAACAACTTAATTGGCTTCTTGAGTGAACGAAAGCAGAAAAAGTAGCTTTCACAGGATGCTAAATGAAAACCAACAGTCAAAATTACCCATATAGAGACTTCTTGAGCACATAAAGATGTGCTTCATAAACCTTCCTTGACAGATCTAAATTCATTGCATACCCTATGACCACACACAAACAGTAAGCTCAGAAACCCAGACCACGAAGTAAAGTCTTTCATCACGGGCACAAAGGCGAGCATACATACTTCACTCGAGTCTCCTATATTATGAAACTGCCACTGAATCCATTTTCCTAATCCATGAACCTTGCTGCCTTTCTCCATTTCCCAGAAACATCCTCACCGTTCTCATTTGGGCTCAAGTTCGTAACCCAATCCTGTCCGTATTTACCCCCAAGCCCTCACCGCTCATCTATAACCAGTGAGGAGACGAATCTCCAGTTACCTTCGTTCTTCACACACTATTTTTCAGTGTACTCTTTACTCTGAAGGCACAAACACAAGCCCATGTGTTTACGGCTTTCCGACGTAAGAACTTTCCAAGCTGTGGCTAACTCTAAAAAGCTAGCATGTACTTATGAATTAACTCGCCAGTCATTCCCTCCCGTTTCTCACCACAATCGGCTGTCTGAAGTATTCGTCTACTGCAGCTCCTCTCAGCGCAGACAGATCCACCCCATGGAAAGACGGCTGGTACCTGAAAGATTCAGTTTTGTAAGCATAAGCACAAAAGAAATGACCCAGAGTTACATCTTCTGCTGCCGCCTTAAATAACTGTGTATTTATACTTTGAGACTATTGTCTGCTACCTGTTAAATGACTGCCTGCTTATTTACTCACACCCGTTGTACACATAATGTCTTTATCCTCTTGTTAGTAAACTCACCAGAAATTGGCCTTTGTAAACTGCTCCATGTAAAGCTGCTCATCTGTGAAAGGGGCGAGGTGCACGTCTCCGATCGTGGGAAACATTTTGCCTGAGAGAACAGAGGTGTGATACGTGAAGATACCGATACTCCATGTATGCATCAGTCTTTTGTTGTTTGGTTGTTTTTACTGAAAAAAACTAAACGGTGTACCGTTGGCCTTGAGGAATTTTTTGGCATGCAGGTAGCTCTCCAGCATCCTTTCGTTGAACAGCATGTAGCCCATGGGTTCAGAGATGATTATGTCCACCTGCTCGGGTAGGGACACTTCCTCCACTTTCCCAGGAATCACCACAACACGCTCTGACAGCCTGTTACTGTTCACAAGAACCTGTGGATGCAATCATTAGCATTATTGCTACTGTTACTTAGCATGACATTTAATCAGCCAGTGCCAAAAGCCATCTTATTACAAAATTCTGCATTTGGCACAATACTAGCTTCTTGGTATCAATACTAAATCTATGCCAAGCATTCAGGTCCTTTTAAAGAAGAGGAATAAAAATAAAAAAATTATAAACATAAGAGTTTACGCTCACTTATATTAGTTTTTTGGTACAGATATCCCACACCACTCAATTACCTGCATATTTATAAATGATTAAATGTGATTTTACATGTGAAATATACCCTACATACTTGAGAAATAGACACTACAATTCAAAGGTTTGGGGTCAGTGAGATTATTTCGGAAACAAATTAATAGCATGGATGCAGTGAATTTAATTAAAAGTCGCCGTAAAGACGACATGTTACAAAATGTTACATGTTTCTATAAAGAATCCGAAAAAAGAAAGAAAATCCACAAAATATAAGGCAGGATAACTGTTTTCAACATTGATAGTGAGAAAAGCTACAAATCGGTATATTAGAATAATTTCATGTGACACTGAAGACTGGAGTAATGATGCTGAAAATTCAGCTTTGCATCACAGGAATAAATTAATCAAATAAACGCAGCCTTGGTCAGCATAAGAGACTTCTTTTAAAATACCTTACTGACCCAAACCTTTGAACAGTAGTGCACGTTAGTAATGTCATACCTCTGCATGTTGAGCCATGGTACTGGCCTCCACAGCATAAACTTTACGGGCACCAGCCTGAGCTGCGAAAAATGACAGAATCCCAGAGCCACAGCCTACATCCAGCACCACCTGAAACAGACAGGACAGACAGGGAAGATTGAGAACAAGAATCATATCATATGACACGACCAAGTCCAAACTGCAGGTTCAATTTAACAGCAATTCATTCAGAGAAGCATTCACAAGGAATAACCTTTTTACATGAAGTGGACTCAAAAGTCCGTTTTCCCTTAGTTATAATAGGTCAACTGTTCCAGTTCCAGATATTTTGGTCTGGACAACATCAAAGCTAAAAGTCAAGGTCACAATAGTCAAAATGCCTGACTAATGAGTTTTTAAAAAAAATGGAGAACAAGAAATGCAAGCAAATCTGAAACTACTCAACTCCATGCCATCTACAAATACACAACCCTTCATCTATACAGTAACAGATGTATCAACAAGAGAAATAACAGTACTTTATCCTTGAAGTCAGTATGATTCTGGAGGATAGCCCGTTGATATGTTCCAGTTCGCACGTAATCCTGCATCATGTTTTGTTGCTGAGAGAGGTAGCCATAAAACTGAAGAAAAAAATAAAATAAAAAAAAAAAGAGAAAGAGGGCATTCATATCAAATTTCTCCATTAGAAATAAAGGGTAGTCTGGATACCTTTAAAACTAATTTAAAATATATCTTAAGGTTGTAGGACAAGAATAAAACTGGTTTGTCAAATAACAATGTGTTTTGTTTAAGCAGGTTAATTAGAAGCCAAACACACCTGGAAATACTGTACAGCTGAGGACTCCTCCGTCCTCTCACTGAAGACTGAGTGTTCACCCCCATGTCCACGGCAATTCTTCAGGAGGTTATAGAACGACGAGAAATCTGGCAAACACAACACCAGTGAATACATTAAGAGATTACAAGCGTCATAGCACCATCTCTTCATTCAGGTTTGCCCACAGTCATTTAAATTAGTTTGCCCACAATGAGCGACTGTAGCTGTACTTATCTGAATGTTTGTCTGTTTATAGTTAAACAGCATTCCAGCTACCATGGCTATATTCATGGTGAGACAATGGAAAAAATGTAGACTTATCTTTGATTAAAATTCTAAAACTAAAACTTGTTTCACTTCATTTTCAGTAGTCAACTGAAAAGTGAAAGAGTGAAACTGAAAAGAGTCCTAATGGACATCACAGTCCATCAAAATCCATCCTTCGCTTGTCTCAATGTCTCTCAGCGAACTGCTTAATGTGCCTGTAAAAGAAGGTGAGTTTTACCTGCTGGAGATGCAAACTGCAGGAGGACACTATTACAGCCCAGAGTAATGATGAAGGACTGCTTCCCAACACGACTGCATTCTGTCTCTCGTGATACCGAACACTTAAAGACACACGTCTCCTCATCTGTGGAGGAAAGCAAATGCATGGATGTTAATGAGCCTCATCCTAAAACAGATCAATGCATGTTTTCGTATTATTCCATTGCTTACAATTTTCACTGAAGAAAAACTGTATAAATGTATTCTTTTGAAGAATGTTTCAACGATTTTTGTCCATACAGTGGAAGTCAATGGCGTCCAAAGCATCACTGGACCCCGCTAACTTTCAATATATGCACAAACAAGACTTTCCTCAAACATTTGTGCTCCACAGAAAAAATAACATCATACAGGTTTGAAACGAAACATTTATTTTTAGGTAAACTATTGCTTTGAGATGGGACAGGAGAAATTATATTTACGTATTTAAAGCTGCATTTCAGCTTTACGCTAGGTCCTTAAAGGTTACTACCACCTAAACATAAATCAAGCAAATCAAACTAAGCTAGACCCCGTTCATAAACATTAAGTTGGCCTTCTAACCACTGCAACAGTAAATGGTGAAGCCAGGATGAGGGATTTTGTCATCTATTTGCCCAGCTGTTGTAGGATTAAGTCAAGCTTTCCACAGACAGATTAGGCTGGTATTCATTTATATAATTGAGCTGAAAACAAGTACAGTCTCTACAGCAGCTCAAGAAAGTACCTCTTAAACAGAGGGCAGGGAAATAAGGCCCCGAAAATCTGAGCTTTAGAGTGACGCTTGGCATTTACTGTTCATAACGGAAGGCTTTGCTCTCCTAAAAGACAGGTAAATTAAATATGTTTTTACTGGCTAACATACAGTATAATAGTATTAATTTATTTGGCCAACCCACCCTCAGTTTAGTTTGGAAGGATGAATTTCACAAATGCTGATACTTGTTTTGTTGACTCTTTTGTTTGTGCTTTGTAAAGCACACTGAACGCTAGCTTAAAGCATTACATGCAGTAAAGGCAGTTATTACTATTAATATTGTTATTGCTATCATTAGCAACCTTGTCAACTGCACAACAAGGTCGGCCATGTGACGTCAACACTGCAGGACGCATAAGAGGCGAACAGACTGGCACCAAATCTTAATCCAACACAAGTGTAAATCATTTTTAATACTTCCACGAAGTGTCAATTAATTTGTAAAAAGAAACAACTTTTAGCGCCTTTAATAGATCTTAATATTTGCACAACAACAAATATTTAAGAGCACTCTCTCGCGCGCAAGTTCATCAAAACGTGCAAAATTTCGCACAGACGCACGTAAGTTGCATTATTATGAACGTCAATGAATAAACTTGAGCTTTCGACTCAATAATAAAATAACAAGTGATGTGGCTCGAGTAATAAAAACTTCTCAAATGCGATGTGGGTCGCGCATCTGTTTCAGTAAGACATTCATCTCGTCCACGGGACATCGGCAGCATGAGGCTCCAAACAAAAGCCCTGAGCGCTGAATGAACAGGCGGGACACTGGAGAAAAGGAGGCGGGGGACCCGCTATTGTTCCCCGCAGAACAAAGATGAATGCCCAAACGGTGCTGCCACAAGAAACCTCTGCGTAATTTCACATTACTTCAGCAATGCTTTCTGCACTTTGAGAAAAATAAACCGGTATAGTACAGTATAGTAACAGTGGAGAGGTGGCGCAGAACTGCGCGCGCCTGGGATGTGCGCAATCAATCAAGTAAACTCAGCAGCATCCATTCAGACCATCAACCTACCAGGTTAAAACGATTTCAACCATATCAAATGCTTACGCAAACAAACCCCAGAGCAAAACATAAACAGACACATTTCTATAACACTTTCTGAAGCTCAATAGTATGACTGAAGGTTCAGACTGCGGCTAACTTTATAGGCGCCAATCCATATTATATCCAAAGCCCTTCCTCACTGTCCTGCTAAAAGTCTGGCTGGGAAACCTTAAAAGAAACCTCACGCATGTAAAGACATGCGTGTATATTTCTATCTGTAAGTCAGCAGAAACACACTCAGTGCTGGACTGCCGTGCGTTTTAGCTGGACAGTAACATTAGCTAACTATAAGCAGCTTAACACAATACGAAGTGTTTACGGATGCTAACATGCTACGATCAACGTGGTTTGTGCTGACATGCGTGTTGAAACAAAACCCCTCGCTCCGGCGATTTTACATCTTTTAGAAAGCATGCAGGGGAGCAAGAGGCGCGTTTGAGATGATAACTCAATATCCGCCGGTGTCCCGGTGATCAGGCGGCGCGACGCACGCACATGCCGCACGCACAGACCTCTCTCATTAGGCTAAGCTAGGATACTACACACCGCTCAACTGAGGCCGGATGCAAAGTGTTTAAAAGCCAGCATCTACTCACTGTTCGAGAGGCTTATGAGAGCCACGTCCTGGTTGATTTTGATTTCTAGCCGCAGAGGCTGCTGCTCTGAATGTCGCTGTATGTCTCCGTTGGCGTCTCCGATGGAGAGGAGGCGCACGCCTGGGAACACCGACACCGCCATCTTCGATCTGGGCAGAGTCAGACAGCAGCTCAGCGCCTCGGATCTCCGCTGGAGTCAGTGGTCAAGCTAGGCCTGACTTACTACTGCCTCCACATGGCCACATCTCGCTTTTCCCCAGCTGTAGTTCAATTTCAAGACATGATATGGCAGGTGTATCTCGAGTACACTAATAAAATCCATTAAATGTGTGAGTCGGTAACCGTATTGTACAGGAGGCAATGCGAAGGAGAAGAGACAACACAAGTGAACAGGGTAAAAGATAACTCACCAATACATACCAATATGCGACCCTGGACGACCACAAAACCAGGCACAAGGGTCGATTTTATGAAACTGAGATTTATACATCACCTGAAAATTAAATAATAAGCTTTCCATTGATGTTTTTTTATGAGATGCAGCTATTTGAAAATCTGGAATCTGATGCTAAATAATTTATTTATTTATTTATTTTTTTTAAAGTTGTCCAAAAAAGTTAAGTTTGGATATATTTATGGTAGGAAATTTACAAAANAAAATAATTTTTTTTTTTTTTTTTTTTTAAGTTGTCCAAACAAGTTAAGTTTGGATATATTTATGGTAGGAAATTTACAAAA
>SCHK01228168.1:0-13297 GCA_004124795.1 Poropuntius huangchuchieni
AAAAAGTGGAGTGTTCCTTTAAACAAACTAGCTAGGAATGCCTGTTATTCCACCCTTAGTTGTCAATAGCCCTTGTGGCTAATTTGATTGAAAATGGTACATAAGATTATCCATAATATAGCACCTTCAAATTTTAATGCACTTTTCTCTAGGGTAAATGAGCAACATGGTTAGTAACTGGTTTTCAGCTCTCCCAAATGCTCTATCATGGCATGTTGTATGTTTGCTTGATGATTTATCCCTACAAGAAGACTACACTACTGTAGTCTCTGGATGTAACCCCATAAAATATGGAGACTGGACCTTGTTTAATTTAAAACATTTTAATGCCTCAGTGTGTTTGTATTTTTTAATTAGGTGTTTCTTGGCCCAAATGGTGAGGTGGAAGAATATGCAGTAATCTCCATCCATCCCAGTGCACCAATAAGCAGAGAGCTCAGACTTGACCACCAAGAGAAGCATCTATACATCTTGACAAGTAACATGGTAACTCAGATTACTAAAGTGGAATTGGTAGTGCCAGTGTTGTACCTTTCTGACAAAGTAATTCTTGAAGGTCATGCATAATTACTTTCATCTTATCGTTAAACCTGAACTAAACAAAACTGAACAAAAACCTTAATATTAAAGTGTAGGATCACTCAAAAATGAAAATGCCAAATTGTCATGATTTACTCACCATCATGTCATTCCAAACTTGACTTTCTTCATTCTGTGGATCACCAAAGATATTTGCTTCTCTGACCAGAAATGACAAATTGACAAATTAGGTAATATTGGTATTATGGTAGTAACAAATATTTGTTAATGTAATGGAATTTAACGTCTGTGTATGTGTATACATTACTCGACAGATTTTTTGTTTTTGAAAATGTTGTCTTATGCTCACTAATACTGCATTTACTTGTTTAAAACTATTGTTAGACTACTGTAATAATGTGAATTATCATTACAATTTAAAATAACTATTTTATATTTTATATATTCTAAAATGTAATTTATTCCTGTGATGGCAAAGAATTTTCAGAAGCCATTATTACTTTAAATGATCCTTCAGATGTCATTCATCAAATAAATGCAGCCTTGGTGAGCCTATATGTAGTATATTATTTCATCTTTATTTGTATTTCCTTGCTGTTTTTATTCATTAACTGCTCACACAGCTAGAGAAAAGGCCTGTAGCAGAGTGTGAAAAGCATTTGGACTGTCAGTCCTGTCTGATGGCTCATGATCCATATTGTGGCTGGTGTGTTCTGGAGGGGAAGTAAGTTCATATTTGAAAACTACCTATAATGCTTTATTTTGAATAGTTGGTTACTTGAACTTGAACACTGTGTGTTTGTGCATCAGGTGTGGGCTTCGTACCGAGTGTGTGCGTGGGGATCAGAAAGATCAGTGGCTTTGGAGCTTTGACATAGAGCAACAGTGCCTGAGTGTGACGTTTCTCAATCCATCCAACATCAGCCGAGAAGAAAGGAGAAATGTGTGTTTCATATATTAACACATCCATATATTCGTATAAGCTTAGTTCACAGTGACCATTGAGTACACAAACAACCATAACCAACTCTCTGCCTTATACTAAAAAGCATAATTTCAATCCTTACAAATCCAAATTGACTTTGTCTCTTATTATATCTCTCTAAATTTCTTTTGCTCCTTTTAGATCTCTTTATCCATCCCTGGTCTTCCCAGTCTGGAACGAGGAGAGCATTACTCTTGTGTCTTCCAGGATAGGTCAAGTTTAGCTGTAGTCACAGAGTCTGTTGTCACCTGCTCTTCTCCACATGTATATACATTGCCATCTGTGCCACCTGGTCAAGGTGAGAATATTGCTAGCTAAATTGTCATGTTTGTTATGTATGTTTATCACATTTGTTTTGATGCAGGAGGCCTGGCCAATAAAACATAACAGTCGAAACATCAAAAACCTAATAGAAATAAATGAGATTTAGTGTTTCAAGAGCCTCTAAAAGACAATCCTCCTTTTGACACAGAAACTTCTGATTCAGTACTCAGTTTTGTGCACTGCATTGATGATAAAACCTGACAGAGGAACACTTCTAGCCAAATGGGAGAAGTTTTAGAATTATGTTGCTTGAGGTTCCAAAACGTAATAATACCTAAAAATGAAAGTGTATTCACACTCACGCTGTTTCATACCTGTTTGCACTTCTTGCTTCTTGCTTTACTTCTGTTTTGGACCCCATTGTTTTTTTAAATATATTTTGTGTTCCATGGTAGAACAAAAGTCATAAAAGTATGAAAAAATGTGAGGGTGACACTTCTCTAGCCTGACTACGTCAGACTTCGTACTTCCACTCAATTTCAGTTCGCTTCAGTACTCTCTACGAAGCAAAGCAAAGTAGCAGAGTTTGGTTTTACCAGGCTAACACTTCTCATCCCATTTCAAAAACCACCACAAATATTTTAGCTGAAATCCCCCACATCTGCTAGATGAAATCCAAGCAAGTTCAAACCTAGCTGGTGGTATGTGTCATCAAAGATGAACTAGTGAGGCACATGATAAGATGAGAAGTGAAGTCACGGCTTTATAACAGTTATGACTCTGGAGAAATCTCTTCTTGCTAATCTCTTCGTCTTCTATCTGAATTAGATTTTTTTACAGTCACTCTGTCTCTACGGTTCCATGATGTTGTTGTGACTTCTCGGGAATTCACCTTTTATGATTGCACGGCAGTCAAACAGCTTGCAGGAAGCATGCCGTAAGTTGCAAACAGCACACATTATGCACACAAAAAAACGGAATTCTACACTTATTATTATAGCCTCTATGTCTCGTTATAAAATCCAGTGATGCATGGTTAAGGTTTTTAAAATAAAGTTTTATTAACTAGGTATTAAAATTTAAACTAAGATTTATATCTTTGTCTATTTATATGATTTTGGATGAAGTTTCTTTCTTTTGCAGCTGCCATGGTTGTGTGCAGAGTCGCTGGGGATGCAACTGGTGTGTGAACCAGCATATGTGTACCCACAAGGCTGTGTGTGATGAGGGACTGATAATCTATAATGAACATGTAAGTCATTACATCATCAGCAGTGCCTTCTCTTAATGCTTTTGTTTTGTTGTGTGGTGAAAATTACATCTCAAACTTGAGAACAGTGTTTTCCGCACAATTCTTTGAATAATTGGTAAACAAAACACATTTTAAAAGTTTATTCAGAACCAGGGGGCAGATTCACAAAACATTCTTAAGAATAAAATGATTCTTAACTGCTATGCATGTACTTTTTAATGTTCTTATCTTTTTCTTCTTACACATTTTACATCATGAAGTGCTTGCCTCTTTAAAAATAGGTTCATAGACAAATATATTAAGATTTACAAGTTTTTAATTTGTTGTATTAGATAAGGAAAGCTCCTGAGCAGGATTGTATACAATCAGACAACACAGTCTGACATTTGAGAATTTCTGAGAATATTTTATATTTATTTAGAATTTATATCTTAAGAGCTGCAGAAAATTAGTAGAAATCAAACTGTCTATATTTTCTTTATTCATAGTAATAACATAGTTTTGGGAAATTAATTTAATTGACTAAAATGCTCAATTCTCAAAATTATGAGTNGTCTTTATTCATAGTAATTTAATTCAGTAATTCATAGTAATAACATAGTTTTGGGAAATTAACAATTTAATTGACTAAAATGCTCAATTCTCAAAATTATGAGTAATTCCTGTAATTCGTTAATTATACTTTTAAAAGAATAAAACACAAATTTCTGGCTAACTTGCACTCCATTTGTAATTAGGTGGTCCACCATTGCAGCATTCTGCTTTGAATATCAAAGCTTGAGAATTCAAAGCCATGTTTCATGAAACAAAATCATAACTAAATAGTTTTTGCAGTGTAAAAATATGGTTGTGAAATTATTTTTATCTGAGTACCAAAGTAATTTGTAATAGTTCCTTTTATAACCATCTCTCTCTCTCTATTTATTTTACTATTGTGTCTTTCTTGGTTTTCCCTGCACTTTTCACTCTTAGTGGAAATCTCTCCCCACCCTACCTCCTGCAACCAAAGCCTCTAGAGCTGCATTACCAGTGACCTTACCAGTCACGACACACAAAGTTCCTGAAACCATGGCTCATACTAAACCTCCGACTACTGCCACTGCAATAACTGAAACTATAACTTCTGTACTGGAATCATTAACCTCTCCTGAACCTGTGAAACCAACACCATCAACTAAGATTTCTTCCACTTTCAAGCCATCTGCTGCGCCCACAAGTGCCTTTCTCCCCTCTTCCACAGCTGAGACCACAGTACAGCCAGCCTCCACACTCTCTCTGCTAGATGAGATCCTCTCAGAAAAAGAGCTTCTTGTTACAGACATTGAATCAGTGGCTCTGAGGGAGACAGACACTGATGTGGTTACTGTTGCAAGTCTGAACGTGGTTGTAAAAACTGAGTTGCCATCAGTCATCGAAGCTGCTGAGGAACAAAAGATATCACTGCCGTCGTCATTGGCTGAAACAGAATTGCCACCACTAATGGAGCCAGTCACTCACAATAGCTTGCTTACCAGCACCCCTCACAATTTGGCAGAAACATTTAATTTGATAAATGAAACCCAAACTACAGTTTTACCTTCAAATCCAGAACCAAACATGTCTGATTCTGAAACCAATGACTTTTTGCCTATGTCTGAGAGAGTGTCACCTGCCGTGCCTTCAGAGAATAGGATAATCACTGACCGTGAAGTGGCTCATTTGGTTCCAGAAGAAACTGAGGAGGGGGATCAATTAGAAAACGACAACGCAACATTTTCTGCAGCTACAGTCTTGTCAGGGGATGGAGAATCAGACAGTGATCCCCCAGTATACCTCCATTTGCGAAGTACAGACATAGATGCTGATTACCAGTATGACTCAGCAGATTTACCGGTAAGTGAAAACATCTAGAATTGATTCCAAGTAATATTATTTCATCATTTGGCCATTTGGCTTAATGGCAAATCAAATTATAACCCTGAAAGAAATGAGGAGTTTATTAGTAGAATTTATCTTTCTACTTCAATTTCTTTTGGTCATGTAAATCCTTTATCTCTTAAATTCCCTTCTCCTGCTCTTTTTCACTGAATCATGCGACACAGTACGATAACATTCCCTCTCATACATGCTTGTGTGTGCTAACATATAATTGAACTGTGTTTTTTTTTAAATCAGGCTGATGAAGGCACATTTGTCAATTGGGGGGCATCTGCTTGCCCATGTGTGGAAAAGATTGAAGGATCCTCTCTGCTTCCTGTCCTAACTCAGAGAAAAATCTCTCTGCTGGCCCGCAACTTGCATCTCTATCAGGTAAAAATAAATAAACATCCACTTCTGTCTGATTTTTAAATAAATATACATCTGCAGTAAAAAAAAACTGTTGAAACACACTTTTGTGCCTAGGATAAAGAGCTGGCGTACGAGTGTGTATTGGTGATTGAAGGGCAAACTGTAGTGGTTGATGCAGATGTGACGCTGAATGAAGCAAACCCTTTGCTGTTTGACATCACCTGTCATGCTCACCAGGTACCACAACATCATAATACAGACCATGATTTTTGAGCATGTTATGACACCCTAATATTATAATACACAATACATACTCTAGTACAAAAACAAGTGCACATTTTGAATGCCTTCCTCAACTATCACACCTAATTCAATTCATCTCATTAGTAGAGACTGCAAGACTTAGGCTATGCCTACACTAATCCAGATACATTTGAGAATTCATCTTTTTCTCTACATTTTGGCCTACCATCCACACTGAGAAGGCATTTTTTCCTGCAAGATTTTTGAAGAAGCTATTCCAAGTGGATAAATTAGTAGGCATACGCCATAATTAATGCATTAAAACTAATTTTAGAATGCATTATAAAGGCTTTAAGTGAAGTGTTACCAATGTTTTGCTAATAAAATAATTGTGACAGAAACATGGTTCGAGAACTTTGCTGTTTGGTCTTTCAGTATCATCTCAGTGAGCTTTTAGTATGTTTTATATATGAGATGATTTTAGTGTTTTCTGACATTTCAGTGTGGATGAGAAACATTTTGAAATGACAAGTGTAGATGTTGCCTTTAATTGTGTGTGACCAATGAGGATAGCATCCAAAATATGCAGTGGTGTGGGTCCCTAGAACAAGACTGAGAAGCATTGCTCTAGTATATACTAGTTTGGCAGATGTGTAGCCAGAGAGCTAATGCACATGCTCCAAAATGTGTGTCGTCTCCCTGTTACTCACTTTCGTTTCCTGTCACTTCTCTAAAATCCTAAGTAAAGACAAAAGCCCACAACAATAATTAAAGAGGAAAATAACTATGAAGTAGTTTTAAATGAATGTGTGTTCTTTGAGGACAGACTGCAGTATGCAGATATCATTGATACTCAACTCATATGTTCTTTTCTGTAGTACTCCTATGCAGACCCAGTTAGGGAGTATAATGCCATGGTGTATGTGAAGAGAAAAGACACTTTTCATATTGACAGCACTGACCTTTATGGTGAGTATAATTCTTTTGATGCTCATGATGAGCTGTTTGTGCAAAATACACACAAATATAGAATGTTTTTATTGTTGAATGAACCCATTATACACATAGCTGTAAGGCCTTAGCACTTTCCATAAAAAATATTAATGTATATTTTGTGATTTGTAGCAATAGTCATTAGTTTAGTATACAAAATTTAAATGTCACCTAAGTTTAAATTAAGTGGTCACTCAGTTGAGTGTTAGACTGAAATGTTTGAAGTGAAAGAAAAATATTTGTTTGACCATTTTTGTCTTATGGTGACTTGGTAATAAAATTATGATTTAAAGATTAAAATGGAACAATGGAACACCATTTTCCATACAAAATGCCTTTTCCTCAATTAATGTCTAATGCTGTTGTCTCCCCTATGTCCAGTTTAACACTCATTTGTGAAAAGTGTAGTCATGCCTTTGGCCTAATAATTTGTTTGTGTTTTTAGATGTAGATGAAAATGTAGTTATTGAATCTCACTCTAATGTATGAATTTAAAGTCTACTTTGTCTGTATTGTAGCTATGTTCTAACTGATATTTACTGTGTTCTCACTATTTCAGTGACGTTATATAACTGTTCAGTTGGGCACTTGGACTGCAGCCGCTGTCATACTGCAGATCAGAAGTACAACTGTGTGTGGTGTGGAGCCAATTGTGTCTACAAAGAGTCCTGTTCCAAACACATCGAAAAGACCTGTCCTGCTCCCCTCATTCATTTGGTTTGTTAAACAGTTTCAGACTTAACTAAATGCAGAATTCTTTAGAGCATATACAGTTTGTAAACACATACTGTAGTTTGTAAAATTAAATTTGCTTTGGCATAATATAACACTGACCGCTTGTGATCGGGTTAATGAGACCACTTTTATTTTTTGGAACCTGTTTGCATGTGTTTGACTAACAATACATAGTGCTGTACCATACAGTACCTTCCAATGACATTATATTCATAAATATAAAAAATAATTCATTAAATGCATAATTACACAGGCAAATTGATCAATCGTTCCAAATTAGTCTTTGAACTGAGGTCATGCAATAAGAGCCAAGGTTGTGGTTTTAATTCCCAGGGAATGCATGAACAGATTAAATGTATAACTTGAAAGCACTTGAAGTCACCTTGGACAAAATCTTCTTCCAAATATGTAAATCTGTACCACCATAAAGACTGGTTTTCTGTCCATAGGTGGAGCCTTTGTCAGGGTTGGTGGAAGGAGGCATTACTTTAACTGTTTCTGGGTCTAACTTGGGACAGAAAGCTCAGGATATCCTTCAGTCTGTTACTGTTGCGGGTGTGCCCTGCACTGTTATACCACATCTATATGAAATATCCTCCAGGTAAACACCCACACATTGTGTGCAAACTATTTAAATACTGTCATTGACTAGATGACTGCAAGTTTTGATGTGAGTGCCTCAACATAAAACACACTGCTTCAGAAGTGTAGTATATAGAACCACAGTTCCTGCACCTGAAGAGCATTGTTCTTTACAATATACAGTATTTGCAGTTCACTTATTACAGTGATTAAAGAATTTTAAGAAGTACTTGCCCATTTGCTTTGTTTCTGTGTGTCTCACACATTTGTTTATGCTTACTCATTCTCTTTTAGAATTATATGTACAACTACTGCAAGTGGAGAGGAGAAATCTGGTCACGTCTCAGTAAAAGTTTCTGGTGGAGGCTTTGGCCTGTCAAGTCAGAGATTCAGCTACCAGGTTAACTTGTATTTACTATTAACTAGCAATATTATTATGATGCCTTTCCAAAAAAATGAATTGGCCCATCTTCCATTGGACACTGAAGAGGAATAATCTGGCCACTGAACCCATATATATCGTAAAAGTGTTCCCTATAACTTGTTTGAAGTCATAGGATAGCTTTGTGTGAGCAATCAGTAATAATGACCATCATTATGGCTTCAGAAGGCTTTGAATATTGTGCATGTGTACTTTCATCCAATTTTTATAATATTTGTATTGTGCTTTTGCGTGTTTGTTGAAGCTTTCCATTGCTGTATGGTTTGTTAGGATAAGACAATATTTGGCTGAGATACAACTATTTGAAAATCAAAATTGCCTTTTAAAGTTGTTTAAAACTTGCCCCTGTGCATTAAAGATGAGACTTTTGAAGACAACAGAGTTAAGTTCCAATTTCAGTGTATAATGAATACACTCTATACAAAAAATGACTATGGCATATTGTGCTTTGATGCAACATAAAAGCACGGCTCTAAGGTTACACCACATTCTAACACATTGCAAATGACTAACGTCATTTTGTACACCCTCCCATATGCCATATCCCTTCCTGTTTTTTCATCAGATAATTATGTGCGTTGGCGCATTGTTGTTATTTGAAAATGACTTGATTGCAGAAGAAAAAAATGTAATTCTTTAGTTGTTGAATGCATACTTTCTTCTGATTGTATCTCTCAATTTTGCATCCTTTAAGGACCCGAAGCTGATAGAAGTTTCTCCTCAGAGAGGACCACAGGCAGGAGGAACAACTCTGACAATCACAGGCAGAAAACTTTTGAGTGGTCGTGTTACTGATATCAGTGTCCTACTAGGGAATGTGCCTTGTTCATTGTAAGTACTATGTATCACTGTGGAATCTGTCTGCTGTAGACTGGTGTAATATGAGTATTGTCTGTGATTAGAAAGTTCTTTATGTCCTTTTTTTTTCTCTGCAGAATATCAAGTGTTCAGGAGGAAACTATCAAGTGTCTGACTGGCGCTAGTAACAAGACAGGAGAACACAGAGTGACTGTGCGGTATGGAAACACTGAGCGACATCTCAGTGGCAATGGCTACTACTATACCCCTGACCCCAACATTACACATGCCATGCCCTCTAAAAGCTTTATCGGGTGTGTGTTTGAGTTTAAGTACTTTCTCTAAGACTTTAAGATATTTGCCAGGCTGACGTTAAAATTGACGCAAGCCTGTATCTAGGAACTTTCAAAACTTCTGGAAGTGTTTTCCAAGTGTTTTCTTTCTTGAAAATCTTTAATATTTCTTCCTTTACACGTTCATACAGTGGAGGGCGTGTGATTAACGTTTTCGGCCAGAACTTAGATGTGGTCCAGAAGCCTCAGATGCGAGTGACAGTGGTCCTCTCAGACTCAGTTTATCCCTTGAGGAGACACAGACGAAGGACAAAAAGGAGTGTAACAGATATGGAAATGCAGGTAATAGACTGAACAGAACAGTGTTTAATTTTAACCTTATGTAACTCATACACTGAATTGTGAATTGTATTCTTAGTTTTGTACCCTTTTATAAATTATATTCACAGATTAGTAAACCATTCCAACACTTGTATCCACAAATTTGAAGCCCATTTTCTCTATTTAGACATTTTTGCCCACTGCTTCATTCATAAACTCACATAAACAACTGGTTGAGATTAGATTATTCATTGGATTTTACATTTTAAAGCATCTAATCTAATATCATATCTGATATGACAATGGTAAGTGCATTGATTGCCGATTGTTACTTTTATGGTTCTGATGTTACTTATATTGACTACCACACATTTATTCTTTTAGCGACTATTTTATTTAGAGTGATATAGTGAGATTCAGAAATACTTTTGTTCTAAAGTTAATCTGTCTTGATTCCCAAAAGTTTTAAGATTGATCAAATAAAGCCATTTTTTCATCATGAAGGTGTTTTATTAAGATATTAGATTATAGTCTTTGGTGAACAGTCTGCATAGTTATGCATCATTTTGTGTAAAATATTTTGGTGACTTTGTCCACTTACACAGTGTTATCTCTTTCTCTTGTTTTCATTTTCTCTGTAGTTTGAGGAGGATTGCGAGGTGAAAACCTCTTCTCTGTTGTTGTGTCGGACTCCTGGTGTAGATGCTCAGGTAGTTGGTGGTCATATGCTGGTTGAGTTTCAGTTGGATAACTTGCACTTTGACTTTAACTCTGTTAGCCAATCACCTTTTACCTATGAACCCAACCCAACCCTGCACCCGCTGAACCACCGTGATCCCACAAAACCATATCGCTACAAACCAGGATCAGTTATATCAGTGGAGGTTAGTGGGACTTTTGCCAATGTGTTTTTTTATGTATGCGTTTGTTTGTTGGCTAGTTAGTTCTTGTATTTTTGTTATGACAGTCAATATTGATTAGTTCTAATGTATTTTTTTACTGGAATAGTTGAGTCTAATTGTCCAATCACAGCATGGATTGATAATTCCTAATATCACCCACCATTACTTGTCATGTTTAGGAACTTGGAAGAGCTTCTTTTTCTTAGACCCCTTTTCATTTCTTTCTACAGGGTGAGAATTTAGACTTGGCCATCTTTAAAGAGGAAGTAGTAGCTCTGATTGGTGAAGGAGTTTGTACTGTTAAAACTTTGACACATAACCACCTTTATTGTGAGCCACCACCCCAGCAGCCCCCACTTTCCCTCAGGCACGGGCGCAAGCGAGAGGGAGCTGAGGCCTTTCCAGAATTTATAGTAAGCTTGAAGCCAACGCCCTCTTAAGTACATCTTCTATTATGAAGTGGCTGTGATTTACATTTTTTGTAGGAGATATTGTATTGCATGAATGGGTGCATAATAGTGTGTGTGTGTGTGTGTGTGTTTCCAGGTGCATATGGGAAACCTGAACTTCTCACTGGGACAAGTGCAGTATGATTCTCCTAGTCACTCCATCTTTCCACTGGTGGCACAGATTGGGGTTGGAGCAGTTGCTTCTCTTGTTGCTCTTATTGTGCTTATCATCGTGTTTATATACAGGTGTGTACATAATATGTAATGTGAGAGATTGTGCTAAATACAGTTAGTACCCTATGAAGTATATAGCTTGTTAATGAATGTAATGTTAATGATAAATAGCAATATCATTTAACAAATGACTCTTAGATGTACATTTTTGAATAAATTGCAGAGTGTAAATCAGAAAACAGAATGCCAATTTCATGTTTATTGCTTACCTGATACCAATAAGTAATGCAATAAATCAATATTGAAACATTTATAGACATGTACATGTACATAATTGATATTTTGTGCCCTTCCACGTAGGAGAAAGAGTAAACAGGCTGTGAGAGATTATAAGAAAGTTCAGATCCAGTTGGAGAATCTAGAGACCAGTGTGAGAGACCGCTGCAAAAAAGAGTTTACAGGTAATTTATAGTCCACTTGTTCCACAAAGTGTTACATTAATTAGAAACAGTATTTAACCCAATTTAACAAATTGCAAATTATCCAGTGCCAAAGTTTCCCAAACCANTAATTAGAAACAGTATTTAACCCTTCTAAAAATGTTTAAACAAATTGCAAATTATCCAGTGCCAAAGTTTCCCAAACCATTTCTCATGAAAATCTGACATTTTAATAATCATAGATTTGACTCTTAAACCTCCACAGATCTGATGACTGAAATGATGGATGTGACAAGTGATCTGGTTGGATCAGGGATTCCTTTCTTGGAGTACCGTATGTATGCTGAACGCATCTTTTTCCCTGGACACCGCGAGTCCCCACTTCGCCGAGACCTGGATGTGCAGGAGTGTCGGCGGGCCACAGTGGAGCAAGGACTCATTCAGTTATCTAATCTCCTAAACAGCAAACTCTTCCTCACAAAGGTAGCTAAAATCATTTTTTTCCTCACTGTTCATTTTCTCAGAGAATTACCCATTACATTGTAACAAACAGGGAATGTTTTGGAGATGTTTTCGAAGATGAGAAAACACTCTCAACACCCTGTGTATACCAGGAATTTTTCGTTTTGTGACTGTAACAATCTGCGATCCCCTACTCATAATTTTTGCTTAACTGCTTTAAAATGTTTTTTTTTTTAGTCATGTTTAGATGGAAAGAAAATTAAGAACATGCCTTTACGAATTATTACAAGACAATATAAAAATAATTTGACTCACCTATCACTTGAAGAAAAAATCCATTTTGCCTTCTTGAGCATCACTGAATGTTTGCACTTTTTTATAAAAGTATATATATATATATGAGTCTGTGAATGGATGCACTAAATTAGGGGTGCCCAGTCCTGTTCCTGGAGATCTACCTACTTGCAGCTGTAAACCTTATTAAACACAACTGAAGCAGCTTATTAAAGTTTTCTGGAGCACTTGATAATTAGAGACAGGTGTGTTGATTCAGGGTTGGATTTCAACTTTGCTGGTAGGTAGATCTCCAGAAACAGGAGGATTGGACACCCCTGCACTAAATGACAACTCTTTCTATCGTTTGATATTCATTCTCGCATGTTTCTTTCCTGCAGTTTATCCACACTCTTGAGAGCCAGAGGACATTTTCCCCTAGAGACAGAGGATATGTGGCCTCTTTGCTCACTGTGGCTCTACACAGTAAACTAGAGTACTTCACTGACATACTCAAAACACTGTTGAACGATCTGGTGGAACAGTATATTGCCAAGAACCCTAAGCTCATGCTCCGGAGGTAAGTTACTGAGATTAGAAGTACTAATTTATTAATATTCACTGTTATTAAAAAAAAGTGTCTGTATGACTGATACTTGATTTGTCTTCTCAGAACTGAGACGGTAGTTGAAAAGCTCCTGACAAACTGGATATCCATCTGCCTCTATTCTTTCTTAAGGGTGTGTACGAAAATTGGTCGGATTTTTTGGTTTTTAATACATACATTTACTGTGGGTAAAATGAGATGCATTATAGGTGAGACACTTGCAGTTCTGAAAAATATGATTAGATAGTTAACAATGTAAAACAGTTGTCCAAGA
>SCHK01228349.1:0-30809 GCA_004124795.1 Poropuntius huangchuchieni
CTGAGTACATGGAAAAGATCAGTAACTCCCAAGAGGTCAGTACTCCTGTAAACTACCAGGAGTTACTTTGATTTACATTTCAACATTTAAGAAATATCTGGTCTGGTGACCGCTTAATGAAGTACTATCCAATAGTATTAGTTCACAAGCACATTTTCAGATTTAATTTTACAGTTAGACATTAATAATGTTAAGGCTAACAACATCTGTTTCTGTGCAGATCCAGTTGAAGAACAGTGATTTGGGAACAACAGTGGATGATGTAGAAACTTTGATAAAACGCCATGAAGCCTTTGAAAAACTTCTTAATTCTCAGGAAGACAAGGTGTGTTGGTCGTCAGCCTACAGTATGGTCACATGTAATTTTTAAACTAAGTATAGATGAATGAATATCTTATCATGTCATGTAGATGGTGGCTCTTCAGGAGTCAGCAGAACGCTTAAAGACAGAAGGTTTGAACCAAGAAAAAAGCAGCAACATTAAGAACAAACTGAAAGCTCTCCAGGAGAGAAGGGAACGCATCAAAGATCTGTCGAATAAACGCAGAGAGGATCTTGAGATCTCAAAGCTTCTCTGTATTTTCAACCGAGATGTGTCAGAGGTACAGTACTTGTCATGTCCGGTCCAGGTTGGCATAAACAAAGAGAAACAAACAAACTAATTGGTTGGTATGTGATGTTTATTTGTATTTCAGCAAGAGGAATGGATCACAGACTGTATGAATAAAATACAAGACTCTAAAATAGACATGAGTGATCTTCAGACTAAAATGAAGATATTGCAGAAGCATCAGGTGTTTGAAGCAGAAATTCTGGCCCATGGAAATATCATTGAATCTGTCCAGCGGGTAAGTCGCTGTACCAAAGTCACAAGTTGGCTCAGTAGCCAGTTATAGATAATCCTGTATTTATTTGTCAGAATAAATACATTTAACATAGTTTGTCACATACTTATCAATAGGCTGGAAATGAGCTGGTGACCTTGCACCACCCAAAATCGAAGGAGATAAAGCAGACCGTTTCTGCGCTGATCTCTCATTGGGAGGATCTGAAGCAAGCGGTTGCAGACCGTGGAAAAGTTCTTGCGGGTAACCGTGATTTTCTTGAGTTCCTGCAGAAAGTGGAACAGGTTGAAGTTTGGATTAGACAAAAGGTAAATAAATGAGTCCATTCCATAACAAAATGCTAAAAACATGCCTTGACATAAAGTACTGGGATACCCCGAATTAATGCTTGGTTTCACTGACCTCGGTTTCTTTTCTGTGTAGGAAGTGATGATAAATATTGGTGATGTTGGGGAGGATTATGAACATGGTCAGCAGCTGCTAAAGAAGCTCAGTGAATTCAGAGGCTCAGGTTCTGGAGTAAGTCTGGTGTTCGGAAAACATGAACATACTGATTTAACTACATACTGTAGGTTTTGTATACAGCATATTGCTTGCTCACTAAGTAGTTTTCATCCCTTAGGATGTGACTGTTGATGATGCTCACATCAAGACAATCAACACTCTGGCAGCCCGGCTAGAGAGACAAAACAGTGATGAGCTGGAGAATGTGAGAAAGCGTAGGCAGCAGCTCAATGAACGGTACATCCTCCTATATTTCAACTGAGATCCATGTTCATTTAAAGAAATAAACCTCTGTTATACCTAGCATATTGTTGCTTGATTTGAATTTCTTGTTGCCTTCCCAACAGATGGAGTAATTTTCATGGCAACCTGAGCAGCTATAAGCGGAAGCTGGAGGCAGCGCTAGAGATCCATGCCTTGATTCGAGAGCTAGAAGAAGTCCGGGACAGAGCTGGAGAGAAGGTGTGTGAGAGAGAGATTTCATAGCTATCAGATTAAATCTTTGAATCTGAACCCAACTTTGGCTTTGAAATTTGTTTTAAATACAACAATATTTTAAATATATTTAATGATATATATACTTAATTAAATATATAATTAAATTTTGCGGCCACAGATGCTGTTGCTCCAGGGTCAGGGCTGTGGAGTGGATGTGGAGAGTGTGGAAAACCTTATTCGCAGACATGAGGAGATGGAGAGGGAGGCCAGAGTCATCCAAGAGAGAGGCACTGTGAGTAGACTGGACAGCTGTTATACAAAGAACACATTCATCCATATTAATCAGTGCACTGTGGGTAGCACCTCCTATACAATATCTATTGTGTGTGCTTGCTTTGTGGTTAAAGGCTTTTTAGAAAAACTCTCAGCACCTTCCAGTTTAGTAACTGATGTACGTACAAAAGCCTTTAAATAAACCATTCACGGTGTATTATATGCTGTAGAGTGAGGGTTTGTGTAACTCACTAAAGCTAGTGTGCTTACAAGAAGGGTTACAAAGAACATAATTGCTCTAATTTGTAAAACCAGGCCCTGGAGAAGGAGACTAAAGATCGGTTAAGGAGACACTGTGATCTGGCTGACAAACTTAGTAAGAAGCAGGAAGAGGTCAACATTGCCTTAGTGAAGCTAGACAAGGAAATCAAACGAAGGTATGCAACCATTAGTTGCTATATTATTCATTTATAGTACTACTACTGATAATAATGTAAATAGTGTAACATGGTGAAATGTATTTAAAATATACATTAAATGAGAAAATAAACTGAATGTGTTTTGTTTTGGTAGGAAGGAAAGATTGCAAGAGTCTCATCAGCTTCAGCTGTTTAAAGCTAACCAGCGCCTCCTGTTGGACTGGACCCTGAAGCAAAGTGATGAGATGGTGAAGAAAGGCCTGCCTAAGAATAAGACTGAAGCTGAGAGTTTCATACAAGAGCACCAGAACTGGAAGGTATTAAATTATTCAGTTTTTCAGTTCATGTGACCATGATACTTTTCCCATGTAAACGTATATGATACCAGACTTGTGTTATATCGACGTTTCATGTTTGCAGGCTGAGATCGATGCTCGCAGTGAACGTGTAGATTCGGTTAAGAGTTTTGGACAGAATCTTGTGAAGTCCGGACACAGCGATTCAGCAGAAATTAAAGAAGCCCTACGCAAGCTGGAGGACGCCAAAACAAAGCTTGCTCAAACTTGGGAGGACCGAAAGAAAACGCTGGATCAAGCTCTGAAGCTCCAGGTGACAGCGGGTGGTTTTGCTTAATTGAGGTTCTCTTTATTCTGTGAGGTATTATGTGAAGCATAATGAGATATTGATTGGTTGCAGATATTCCTGGGCTATGCCGACCAGACTGAGAGCTGGATGAGTAATAGGGAGGCTTTCTTGGTCAATGAAGATCTTGGGGTAAGAGCTCCATTTCTTTGACGTCATTTAAAAGGCAGAAAACAAAATGCCCTTGGTTGTTTTCTTCTCTGTAAACTTTGAAATGGATGCTGAAAGGTGTTTCACACTGTCATCGCAGGGTTCAGTGTCAGAGGTGGAGGCTCTTCAGAGGAAGCATGCTCTGTTTGAGAACTCTCTAGAAGCTCAGATGGAGCAGGTGGCAGAGGTTGATACGTATGCTCAGCAGCTCATACAGGCACAGCACTATGACTCTGACAACATCAAGAAGAAGATTAAAGCTATTCTGCTCAGGTATGCAGTGAGCCCAGAAAACCAGAAATTACATATCATATAAATCACATATCATGAAATTACATATTACATGTACAAAATAAAATGATGTATTACTGTATATGTAATTTCATAATTAATTATGATGTCTTTGAAATATTGTTGAAGTGTACTGACAAGTGTGCTGACAAGCATTTATGGTGAACTAAAATATACTTTAACATAATTTCTATTGTATATCATGTATTTAAATATATTTGTAATTACACATAAGCTTCAATTTAGTACATTTGAAATATATATAAAATATATAACTTTAAATATAATATTAAATACTTTACGTGTGCCTAAGTCAACATCAAAATAAAACATAAATTAACATACATAATTATTTAAAATATACTTTAAAGTAAAACCTTTAATTTGACATTATTACGAAGTGCAACTTTTATTTATCATATTATTACAAGATGGCCTTTTATTTCATCAGTATATTATCTGCAAGTACAAATGCACTATTAAGATTTGAAGTACACTTCAAGCGCACATTCAATTCAATTAAACACACTTCTTTTTCACAAAGGAGATTTTAAATGCACTGTTCAAGTAAAATTCTTTTCTTAAAGGAAGGACAAAGTACTGGAAATGAGCAAAGCCAGACGAAAAGCATTGGAAGAATCTCTACAGCTTCAGAAATTCCTGGAAGGAAGCTATGAGGTGTGTGAAGTAAACAGCTCCTGCTGAATGTGGAAAATAGAGAGATGACATTCATCTACTGTACATAGTTTGATTTATTTTACACATCAGTAGCTCTTTTACAAAGTCAGTTTCTCATTTGTAAAGGTTTCCACATGGTTGAATGAGAAGAACTCTGTGGCTGTTGATGAGAGCTGGAGAGATCCTATTAACCTGCAGGCTAAGCTACTAAAACACCAGAGCTTTGAGGCAGAGATACAGGCCAACCGCAACAGAGTGCAGATCCTCATAAAAGTACGGCATTGGACTGTCTAAAGAATGTCTGAATATCTCTTAATCTTTTTGTGTGTGTGTGTGTGTGTGTAGTTCAGACTTAAAGGAATAGCAACAGCTAAAACGTGAATTGTTTCTTCAGGAGGGTGATAATATGCTAGGTTCCAGTCATCCTGCTAAAGGCAAGATAAAACCACGAATAAAGGACGTTGATGACAGCTGGGACCAGCTTTTAAGCAACTGCAAGGAAAAGAAGTTACGTCTACAGCAAGCATATAAGGTACTGAAAATGATTTTTTCCTGAATCTACATGATATTATGTAGAGGTGCTGTTTACACATTGTTCCCTGACAATGAATAATAGATATACCAACATATCTTTTTGACGTTCAGACAAAGCTTATTCAGATTTACTAATCTGGTCTGAAATATCATCTTGGATAATGTGGTTTTCCTCTAGGCGTTGCAGTTCCAGCGCTCTTTGGATGATATCGAGGAGTGGCTTGGGACAGTAGAGGTAGAAGTGGCGAATAAGGACTACGGTAATGACCTGGCCTCAGTTAGCAGGCTGCTTAAGGCCCTTCAGGGTCTGGAGGAAATGGTAGATGCACACATGGAGAAAGTCCAGGGGCTGGTGGACACAGCCAAAGACTTCAGCTCTCAAGGCAACTTCCTTGCAGAAAATATACAGCAGAGGGTCTGGGAGGTGGTCAACAGGTACGTTTTTGTTCAGCCCCAATTTCATTCTACTGTTAGAAAGTTTATTGAGTCCTTCACATGGATTTATATGACATTTAAATGTGGTAGAAGTCCATAGTCCAAATCCTGTGGGCACGAAAACTGATAAAGAAGAAATTAAATGATTTGATAAGCTCTTATATACATGGACTATTTGATAAGCATGAGCAATACTGACGTTCCAAGATTAAACATTAATTCACTATTCATGAGCTTTGAAATGTCAGTCAAATGATCTAAAACACCACATAATTGATGTGTCATACTACATGTAATCCCATAGCATGTGGTATTATGTTTTTTTTTTCATCTGATTGACAGACTGAGTGGAAAACACTGACATTTAATCGTTTATCTCAGGTATAATGGGCTGGCTGAGCCGCTTCAGGCCCGCAGGGAAACTCTGGAGTCATGGCAGCTGCTGTTCCAGTTCTACAGGGACTTAGAGGATGAGCTGCTGTGGATTCAGGACAAGCTGCAGGCCACAGCCACAAAAGACTGGGGCACCTCCCTGCACAGTATACAAGCCATAGTCAAAAAACATCTGGTTAGTCTGGTCCAGGAATACTTACTGTATGCATGTTTAAACAGGTGCTTCAAAACCCTGGTAGATTTTTATTCTGCTCTGCTTTAATAAACTGATTTTTTTGTTTTGTTACAAGACTCGTAAGCAAGCACAAACAGCCACTTCTGATAAGCTGACATCTTTTCTTATAGGTTATGATGCAGGAAATTGAGAGCCGAACCCCTCTAATAATGGCTGTGCAGGAGGCAGGTCAGAACCTGGTGCGAGGACGACACTTTGCATCACGCGAGATCAGTGAAAAACTTGCAGAGTTAAAGAAGAAATTTGACACTTTAAAGAAAGAGTCCGCGAATAAAGATCGTATGCTTCAACAAGCACTGAAAATCCAGACCTTTCTCTCAGAGGTGTGTTACCGGTTTACACTGTAATGTGATTCATATACATATTATTAAATCTGATGTCTGATGTCTCTGCATAATGACCCAGGTTTCCCAAATGGAGCAATGGATGGAGGAGCAGAGGCCTGTATTAGAGTCCAAGGACTATGGAAAGAGTGAGGAGGCCACTGATGCTTTTCTCAGGAAACTAGACACAGTTGACCTGGAGTTGGAAAGCCAGCGTGGAAAAGTAGAAGCACTCCTGAAAACTGGCACTGATCTAGAAAAGTCCCAGCATCCCAACAGGTGCAGTTTTTGGGTCATGATAGCATTGATTAATTGAGCTAATTGCTGACTTTTGTCATAGCTTTTCTAGCAGATTTGCTGATCAAGAAACTTCTCTCAGTATTATCAGTTTTGAAAACTGTTGTTGCACTGTCTAATATGTTGGTGGAAACAGTGATACTGTTTTTTTTTTGATCCCTTGGTTAATAGAAAGTTCAAATAAACTGCATCAGTTTTAAGTAGACATTTTTTATAACATTAAAGGTATCTTTACTGTCACTTCTGATCTATTTATTCCATCCTTGCTGAATAAAAGTATTAATTTCTTTACAAAAAAAAAAAAAACCTTACCCACCCCAACCTTTTGAATGGTAGCTTTTAAAGTTGAAAACCTCAAATAATAATGCTTTGAATTTATAATGTGTCTTTGCAGTCATTTAGTGAGTAAGAGCCTTGAAGATATGCATGGTGGGTTTGAGACACTACAGCAACTGTCTGCTCAACGTCGCACAGAGTTGGAGAATCAATACAATCTCTATGTATTTGAGAGAGAAGCCAAAGACCTACAGAACTGGTTCCTTTCTCGCAAAACCACAGCAGAGTCTGACGACTATGGACAAGATCTGGAAGGGGTGGAGGTAGGATTGTCTCAAAAATAGAATGTAGAACACACTATACAGTTTTAGGATTAATATATTCTTGATATATTTGCCTTTATCTGTTTTTTTTCCATATCTTTATTATAAATGACTTTGGATTAGAAGTCATACTACATTCATATACTGTAACTCTATCATGGTAACTTATAAAAAGATACTTAGCACTTGTCAGACTTTATAGCCTTCTAAGAACTATCATTAAAATTGTTTTTAAATCAACTTGTGCTCTTGTTAGGCACTGCAGAAGAAGTTTGAGGATTTTGCAGAAGAGGTCGGCACTCTGGGCCAGAATAAGCTGAGTACAGTCCAAAAGCTGAAGCAGACGGTACAGTCATCAGAGGCACAGCAGAAAGAGAGAGATCTTCTCAAGCTCTGGGAGGATTTAAACAAGGCTATGAAAGCAAGAGCAGAGGTAATATTAAAAAAACAACAACAACAACAGTGACTCTTCTAAAGCAGCTCACTGTTTCTATTTGAATGATATTGCAAATTGAGCCACTTCTTGGAGCTGAAAGGAAATGTTTTGACAGAACCTGCGTTCCGCTCGAGAGGTTCATCAGTTTGACCATGACTTAGATGAGCTTAGGAGCTGGATGAATGAGAAAGAGGTGGCTCTGGACTCTGAGGAGCAGGAGAACGACCTGCTCAGTGTCCAAGCTCTCATCCGCCAACACGAAGGCTTGGAGGTACCCAATATTCATACAATATTCATACAAACTTGTTGCTCCCAGCTTAATGCCTAATAGTACAACCATCTGTTTCATCAGAGAGACCTTGCAGTGATAGAAGAAGACGTGTCTCGTCAAAAAGAGGAAGGCAAAGCTCTGGTCCGCAAGTGTCCTCGAGTGAGGGACAGTTTGAGCAAGAGGCTGCAGGAGGTGGAGGAGGTCTGGAGAAGCCTGCTGGAAAAGGCCGGCCAGCGCAGACAAAGACTCCAACAGGCAGAGGCTGTTCAGAGATATCTGACTGAATGGAGAGAGCTGATGTATGCAATGTTTCCTTTCTCTCTCTTTGTTTTTCATGTGTTGTTCTGTTGTTCTTTACACTGATACTGTTGATCGTGTCTTAGGGGCTGGCTTAAGGAGACACTGTCTCTAGTGACAGGGGATGGGGTTGGAGGTGAGGTTAAAGACCTGGAGCAGCTCATTAAAAAACATGAAGAGTACCGCACACAGATTGACAGGCAATTGGACAAATCAGAAATGGTTAAAAATGAAGGGAGACGTCTGATGGAAGAGGGGAACTTCATGAGTCACGAGGTATGACACTCACGCCTAAAGGCTGGAATACAATACACAACTTTTGCCCTGATTTTCAGTCAGGACGAGTCGACGCTAGTCTCACCAGAGTCCATGTGCACATTTCAGGGGGGTCAGAGTTTAAATTAAAAGTCTGAGATGCTTTAAAAACATATTCAGGTAGATTAAGAAAAGGCTGAAAGTAAGCAACGTTTAGTTAACAACAAAAAACATGTACAGTGTTCATTGTGTACCTTCTTATAAAAGCATTAAGTCGGTCAAAGCAGATGAAAACAAACCTGTAAAACGTATGTGAAATCTGTATGTGTATGTGCAGCTGGAGGACCGTCTAGCCGAGCTCCAGGACCTGGAAGTGCGAGTGCTGGAAGCCTGGACCGAAAGGAGAGCTCAATATCAGGAAGACCTTGAACTGCAGCAGCTGCAGAGAGAGCTGGAGCAGGCCGAGCACTGGCTCAACACCTATGAGAGCGCGCTTAAAGCAGAGGACTATGGGGTGGGAAAATGTTTACATATTTGTAGGCAGCATAAGACTCCCTTTAGCTTCAAAAACAGCTTCGAATCAAATCTAACTGTACTGAATTTGTGAACAGGACTCGGTTTCAGATGTTCTGGAGTTGATGAAAAAGCAGGAGGATCTGGAGGCTATGATTCAAGCTCAGAGTGAGAGATTTAATGCTCTTCAAGCCCGAAAAATACAGGTAAAAGTATAAAATTAGCTCACTCATACTAGCCTTACTCTGAATTTAAAATTTTATATTTGTATAACTTCTTGCAAAAATGTTTCAAAAACAGGATGAAGGATAGAAACATCCACATTTANAGTACTCTGAATTTTAAATTTCATATTTGTATAACTTCTTGCAAAACTGTTTCAAAAACAGGATGAAGGATAGAAACATCCACATTTATCAGTTTTGATTCACCTTTTTGTAATATATCTGCTCTTTCTTTGCTTTCCTAGAGGGAAAATAAAATAAAAGAAATTCAGAGCGGTGGCAGTACAGACAGCAGTAGGGACAAGCCCGTTCGTGTAACGTCCCTAAAACGAAAGCCATCTGAGCAACCAGCTTTGCTCCCACGTCCCTCGCTGACCAGTCCTGTCCTAAGGAACAGCGAAGGCAAGAGTGATAATTCATCCACACCCTCCCGAGTCCCTGCAGCGAGGTCTGCCACCCCGCGGAGAAGCAGCATTGGTAAAAATGAATCCTCTGTGGTGTCAAGAGTGGCATCAGGCCTCAGGAAAAACAGCATCAGCGACAGTGATACTGTAACTGCCCCCGACAAACCATCCATCTCTGTTCTAGACAGCCCAGAATCCTCCTCAGAAATTTCCAGTGCTGTTTACAAACCCCATTATTTACACAACACCACCAAGACTGACCATACCACATCTGAAGATGAGGTCAATACTCCGAGACAGACCGAACCCTCCATCAATGTCATTACTAAACCAAATATCACTCCTAGGCGTCTGAAACCATCAACCCCTGATAAAGAGATTCTGGATCCTCCTACATCAAAACCCTCTGAGCCACCCTCCAAAGATGAAGAAACGGTGGACAACCAGACCTCAGAGGATAAAAGTCTTCTTTCATCCATCCCACCAGAAAAACCTCAGTCATCTCCTCCATCTTTCCTTTCAGACCCAGAAGTACAAACATCCACTTCTACTGAATCTCTAATAGGGACGACTGTTGCCGCCCAGGTAAATGTTATTTAAGTGTTTTTTTGTTTTTGTTTTAGATTCCACCTTATTTTGGTCTATAATTTGTGTGCTTTTCTAGATCAGAGCAGGACGTGCCAAAATGGAGGGTACCTTGGAGATTAAACTGAAGCAAGGAGGAAATAAAGTAAGCTTTCCAACCAACACCAATGGTGATATTGATTAAAAAGCTTTCTCTGACATCCTTAGCTCCACTTCTTTGTTTATAGTGTGGTTTTGTTTCTGTAAGAGCACTTAATGGTGTAACATTGATCTGTTGGTTTGGATCAGGGCTTGGATCACTGGGAAACAGTCTATGCACTACTGGAAGAGGAGACACTCAATCTGTTTAAAGACCAAGATGCCGCCAGTGAGGTATGAGTCTACACACACAACATGGTCTCACAAACACTTGGCTAGACACGCTAGTGAAAGAGGGACTCAGTGAAAGCTATGTTTATTATTAATTAACTATATATCCAGACAGGCAAGGCAATTATTTTTGCAGACAACCCTGCATCTGTGAGACCACTGCATGATGACAATAATTATATCAATTTAAGGAGATGTTTTTGTGGTCGACTTTGTGGACTCTGCTTATTTTTCTCTTTAATCCATGTCATTTAATACAGAACTGTACACGCTGGCCGCCGATTGCATTGGCTGAAGCAGTCTGTAAAGACAATCTGTACTACAGGAGAAAGGAGAACACGTTCAAAATCATGTGAGTTATGATTCACACCACCTGCCATTGTGAAAGGAACATCTGCTCACGTGTCAGATGAAAACAAATCTATGATCTCTCTGGTTTAGGTTGAACGATGGCAGTCACTATCTGTTTGCCGCCTCTTCTAAAGAAGAACAGCAAAAGTGGTTGAAGGAGCTTCAGAACTGCACAAATTCAACGGTGTCCTCAGAAAGTCCTGGGTAAAATTATATAAACAATAATGATTGACAACTACAATAATGATGAACAACAAAAAGTATATATACATACACATACTACCATTCAAAAGTTTGCAAACTGTAATTTTTGTTAATGTTTATGAAAGATGCCTCTTATGCTTACCAAGGTGCCAATTTATTTGATCATAATTACGGTAGAATGTAATATATATGTGAAATATATATATATGTGTATTTTTTTTTCAGCAGCCATTAATCCAGTCTTCAGTGTCACATGGTCCTTCTGAAAACATTGTTTGATTTGCTGCTCAACAAACTTTTTTTTTCAGGATTCTTCGATTTGAAATACAAATCTTTTGTAACATTACAAATATCTTTACTGTACTTTTAGTATATTTCTGTATCTAAGTATTAATTAATACTAAAAGAATTGTACTAAGCCTACTATAAACAGTGGTGTACACATTATCAAAACTGCTTTTCTGCTTATTAATATTTTTTGGGGGAAAAAAATAAAACTCAGTGATGCAACCAATGTATATAAACATTAAAAAAAAAAAAACAGGAAATGATATCATACAGGAGTTTTGCAAACCCATGACAGTATGTCAAGGTCAGCAAGTCGCTTATAAAATAATATTACCTTTTTAAGACAAGGCAAGGTTACTTCAGATTGTAAAATGTCACATGATTCTAACCCAAAAATTTAATTTTTATGAATTTGTAATTATTTGATTTAGATGTGCATACTCACATATTCTTAAAATTGTATGGAAAATGTATTCACTTAGCTGGACATCATTATATTCATTAAGCTGAAACTTTTATTGACTTGAATAAATACCACTTGAATAATTCCTTGATTTGTTTCTTCATTGTGTTATTTGTCTTTGACCCATTTACATATTATCAGTTCCTGAATAAATCAGATTATTTGACAACCAGGTTTTCTCACATGCTCATATGATTGTCATGTTTGTCCCCACACAGAATTAACACAGAAGCGAGTAGAGAAAGCACAGAGCAGTGTGAGTCTGTGCCAGCCGACACATCTGACACACAAGATTCCACCACAAAGTCGAACCAGGAAAAGGGTGAGAGAACAAACAGAGCCTGAGTACTTCTGTGCGTTTATGTGTGCCAATGTGTGTGCTTCTGCTTAACACTTACTGTGGATTTGTATTAACAGAAGACTCCACAGAGAGCTGTGAGACAGAGAGAGAGCCACCACCTAAACCTCCCCACACTTATTACAACAAACACCGCTATCCTGAAGGAGGAGAGAGCCAAGACTCCGGTGAGATCCCATACCTGCTATGAGTCCTGTGGCTGTAAAATCTAATTACTGAAGGGTAATTAGTCTCTCTTATCAGGGCTTGGACTGATCATAAATGACTTTCAAATGCAACAGGGTGGTCAATCAAAATGATAATGTTACTGTGATGGATAAAGGTTTATTTATTTTTTTCTTTTCAGTTAGTGTGACCCAAAGTGTAAGAAGTCTACAGAGGAACCAACCCCCACCATTCGCCCCACCTCCTCCACCACAAAACCAGGCTGAGAATGGAGCCAAGGACAAGTCCAAAAACAGGAGTGTCTTTATGAAATTTTTCAAAAAATGATTTTTACTTAACAGATTTTTACCTTCTCTGCCTTGATGTGGCAATAGTTGAAAATTTACTTCTTTTAAAGGCTATTTATATTTGAATCTAATATTATACAATATACATTATTGTTATTATTTGCTAGAATCGATATTTGTTAGAATCAATAACTTTTTTGTGATTACATATGTGCAATGATACCTCGTAAATAATTGTTTGTGTGTATAGAATTCCAAGATATACACTAAATAAGTGTTTCACAAATAATGGTAAATGTTAAAATGCAGATTTTAAAAACTAAAATGCATCAGATCAGGGGTTTTTATTCCGTATATGAATATATATTTTTGTTATATGAATAAAAATAATATGCTTGCTTCTGATTGTAATATATTTAAAGATTGTAGTGTTGATGAAGATTTATGCTGTGTAGGGTACATTCAGCAAAAGTGGGTAAAATGGAACAAAAGGTTTCATGATTATTGCCATTTAAACCTGAGTAAACAATTAAATGTTACTATCATAAATAATTGCTGTATGTGTCTTTCTTATAAAATTAATAAGAACAAAAAGCAAGGCTAAGCAGTGCTTAGTCTATTCACAGGTCTACAACTATTACATTTACATTTGTTCAAAAGTATTTCAACACATTTAGAATGGTTGTAGTATCTCCAAAAAAAAAAACCCTCAAAGTCTGATAGTATTATCTGTGCTCCATCATTAATTTATCAAAAACCTTTGGTCCTACTTCTTAATATTACAACCTATATACAACCAGTGATTTGACAGTGTCCCTAAGACTTTCCTAGTAATAACTCAATGCTGTTAGTTACCACAAGATGGCGCTACAGACTATGAGAAACGATTGTTCTCCGTCCTTGAGAATATCTACCTCACAAAAAAAGCCACCGTGTTCGACTGTATAAACATTTTTATCATTTTAGGTATAATTAAAAAAACAACAGCAAAAAATAATAAAAAGCAAAAAATATGCATAATTCTCACGACTATTACCGGATATTTATAGCCTAACTTTGAACAATTTTTAACACAAAACGTATTATTAGTCTATCATTAGCTATTATTTTACTTATGTCTGCGTTGCACGACAATAATGCATAAACAAAATGATAATAATTATGCATTATTTGTTTTTTTCTTCTTCTTTTGTGTGTGTGTGTGTGTGTGTGAACTTATTTTCGTCTTTGGTAAGAACAATAGCATATTATGAATAAATACATCTCGCATTGTTTTTATATATACATTTATATTGTTGTTCTAGTAACACAAATATATATATTTATATATATCTCGATTATATCTCGGCTACAACTCCGCAAAAAACAAAACAAAACAAAAAAAACATTAACGAGTTTTGTTTTGACGCGTTGTCAAAATTTCATTCAACTCAATATTTTAGTTAAAGACAGTATTGAAGAGGAAATAAGCCCTTAAAGTAGACTATGGCTTAAATGTGTCTGTTTACCAATTTATTTGGCTTTACAAAGAGAATAATCATTTTACTTTGAATCATTCTCTAGCTGAATCTATGAGATACATTTTTGCATGGGTTGTATCATTTCGACCATGTCAATTTGTTAAATTATTTAGTATCCTGTTGAAAAAACCAAATACTAAAAAAACAACAAAAAAGTATATTTGGTTATGCCTATAACGGGAAAAAAATAGCGAGTTTAACCAAGAAGCGCAAAAGAGGAGATGTGCTGTAATTTTTCCTCGCCGCTAGAGGGCACTCTAATAAAGACAAGCTCCAAAAGACGGGTCTGACTTTGTGCAGGATTACCTCCCTGTTTCAGTTCTCATTTCAACACAGGCGTATGTTTGTTAAGGTAAGTGACAACTGTGTTTATTTAAGCGACGTGTTCATGAACATTTCAGTCATTTAAGGAAGAGCCCACATCACTGTGCAAAAATAACTTCATCAACCTACTATCATCAACACTGTTGGTAAAAGATTAAAATGATGTTATAGTCTAAATAAATACATTAATGGACATTATTTATTGTTAATAATTTCATTAAACATTTCAGAAAATATCAAACACTGTCTTCATACTCATAGAACCATCAACATTTTACTTTAGCCAATAGCCTATTGCTGCAGGCATAGCCTCAGTCGGCTATGTATTCAGGTTGGTTCAATGCAAATAAACAAATATTAAAATAAATAAATAAACAAATATTAAAAATAACCCCCCCTCTCGATTACTTTAAAATTCGTTAGCACAAGACGTGGCCGTAATTTTGACAGCGTATTATGATCCTTAATAAAAAATGTATTTATTACAATTCATCAAACATAATAGGCTACATCACATACAATAATGTGCCATATTTATGTAATTGATAATATTACTCAGGCTGGTAACCTAGGCTATATATTGTTAACGGCCCGTCGCAAACCAAAATGAACTTTGCAGGCTGCGAAAGCTCATGTTTGATATGGGCAATAAAACAATATAGCTATCAATAGTAAGAACGGGCAAAATGCACTTACTTAAATGAAAATGTGTGGACAACTGTAATCAAATGAGGAAAGTTTGAAAACTTGTGCATTATCCGCATGGTCTACATATTTCAAATCAGTTAGATCTAGGCTGCATTTTCCGCGCAAAGATTTTTGCGCCTATATGGTCCACTTCAGTCGCAGTCAGACAGTGACGAAGAGACATTAACATCTCGTTTGCTGAAGGTGGGCTACAAACATGTGTCATTTATAAAAACAACCTAACATGATCGAGCCACAATCTCACTCAAATTGTTATTTTCTCTTCGGCTTGGAAGGGTCAAAAGCTTTATCAAAGTACAATAAAAGCAACATGTGGGATGTGCGTTGATACAAATGGTCGGAAATATATGCAATCACTGATGTCATAGTTATAATGATTATAGCCGACTGTGCAACTTTTTTACGTTTTTGTTGGATATCAAGTTTAATGTATGGTTGCAATAAAAATGTGTGTAGTGCAACAAATATTATCCTATGCAACAAACACTTAATGTCGACCAGAGATTCTTAGGTAGCCTATGTTCTCCATAAAATATCTGATTAAATTTTACATTTTCAAATGAAATAATATCGCATAGGCTATAGGTATGGGTTCATGCATTCTATACTTCTAGAGTATAGAAAATAAAGGGTTATTTAATAATGCAAAACAAACACAACATAAATAATAATAACGGTTTGAAAAAAATAGATAATTTTAATAGTTTTTTTTATTATTGATGTTTCTATGATAGGCTAAATTTGGTCAAATATGTTTATTTGATTGGTTTGAATGTTTATATGAAACTATATGTTAACAGGCAGGACTGAGTTTATTATTAAAATTCCACCTTGTGAGAATCCAGTACGCTTGTTTGTTTGTTTGCGTGTGTCTGTGTGTACGATTTGTTTGCACATGTGAATGCGTGTGTGCCGTGCGTGTGTCTGTTGTTCAGTCAACCCCCCTGCAACGTCCCCAGCACAAATACACACATATCACCCCTTCCATTACTAGAGAAACTTCAACCGTAAATATAAAGCAACTAATTGATGCCGTTATCGTGAGGTTATACTTGCGTCCTTAATAAGATTCATTTTATTTATTATTATTATTATTTTAAAACTATCTTGCACTGTAGATCTATTTCTTAAAAAATACTAGGTACCTTAACTAGTGCTATTCTGCAATATAAAGTCCTTATTTTGTGTTGGGAGCTCTTTGTTTTCTCTAAATTCTTATAAGATAGCCTACTTTCCATCCATTTCAAATATTATATTTCCTCCACTTATGCGAGAAGTTTGTATGCGGACATTTCTGATCATACTAATAAACCTAAAATATTTAGTCTATTATTGTTGGTTATTGTCTGCCTTGTAAATAGCTAAAGCAATAAAAAAAACTGCATGCGTCTGGTTTATCACGTTAATCATCTTTAAACGTACCCAGAAATAAACGATCATCTACTTGCGTTATTATTAGCCTATATTATTATTATTATTATAGTTATTAATAGTAAAAAATGTAAGGTTATCTTGTTATAGGCTATCGTTGTTCTTAACTGCCTCTCTTGTAATTGTTGATATGATATTCATGGTGGTGCTTAGTAGCATGATTATTAACACGCTAGAAATATAAAGATGCTTATAGCGTCTTACTATGTCTATGAACGTCACACTATCGTTTAAGTTCAGAATCGTTTAGCTGCATAAATGTGCGACTAAGTAGCTTATATTGCTACATGTAGCCACGGACTTGACACTTTCAAGAAATACAGTTTAAAAAGTGATATATACGCGAGAACGAATAAGCAGGCTATACACATCGTATAAATATAGCCGATCGCCAGGATCTGCTTTTAATGCAAACGCTACAAATATACCGTCGCTGTTCAGCGAGTATTATCAATTAATGTTATACCTATGTGCTGTAGCTTCATGTGTATTAAAAGCCATAAATTTCCGATACAGGAAGTAGTACCTGTTTTTGTGGCTACCTTTGAGTCCCTTTTGTTTTTCCCCCTGCGGTATGAAAACAAATTGAGGACGCATGGATATGTTGAAACAGCACTCTACAATTATCAAAAAAAAAATTGATTGAGGTTATGTGGTCTGTTTTCTTGGTAGGAGTTTGCTGGGGGGAAATGAAAGCCATTGTTGACTGGGCATGAGCATTGGTGGATCTTGTGTATCCTTACGCACTGGAACAGGCGCTAAGAACTGCTCAATGATTGGCTGCACGGTTAATACTTATGCTGCTGTGGTTGGCTGCAGTCTCTAAAAAGGTTCAAGCAATTTTTTTACAGCTTAGTGTCTGTGGCTCCGTAATTAATTGTAGCTAGCTGTCTCATATCGACGTGTTTTTAAGGAACATGAAATAGTTGTTGTGTTTTTTAATTAGAGGAGTTGCCAGAGCAAGAGATTTGAAGTCCAACTGCTGCTGCTGCTGCTGGTTGTTGCTACTCTATCTTACTTGTGATGTTGGATATGGGAGAAAGGAAAGAAGTCAAAATGATTCCTAAATCATCGTTCAGTATAAACAGTCTGGTTCCCGAAGCCGTGCAAAGCGACAACCACCACCACCACCACCAACACCAACACCACAGAACGGTGCATGAGGAAGAGGAGAAGACTCCTTTACCTGTCCAAGCACAGGAGCAAAAGTCGGAGAACACTTGCGCTAAAAGTGACAATTCATCCCACGACTCCTCGTGCACCGACGAGAAGGACAAGCAGGAAGAGAAACGGGACTCAAAGGAGGGCGAAGGAGGCAAAGAAGGCGACAAGAAAAACGGCAAGTACGAGAAACCACCTTTTAGCTACAACGCTTTGATTATGATGGCTATTCGGCAGAGTCCGGAGAAGCGGTTAACCCTTAACGGCATTTACGAGTTCATAATGAAAAATTTCCCGTATTACCGGGAGAACAAGCAGGGATGGCAGAATTCCATCAGACACAACTTAAGTTTGAACAAATGTTTTGTCAAAGTGCCCCGGCATTACGATGACCCCGGGAAGGGGAACTACTGGATGCTTGACCCCTCCAGCGACGACGTGTTCATTGGCGGCACGACGGGCAAACTTCGGCGGAGATCGACCACTTCTAGGGCGAAGCTGGCGTTTAAAAGGGGCGCGAGGCTTACTTCCACCGGACTGACATTTATGGATAGAGCTGGCTCTTTATATTGGCCCATGTCGCCGTTCCTCTCGCTCCACCATCCGAGGGCGAGCAGCGCGTTGAGTTACAACGGCACGTCGTCGGCTTACCCTAGTCACCCAATGTCCTATAGCACAATGTTGACTCAAAACAGTTTGGGGAACAATCACTCTTTCCCTGCCTCCAATGGCTTGACTGTTGACAGACTCGTGAATGGAGAGATTCCGTACGCCACACACCACCTCACAGCGGCCGCTTTGGCCGCCTCAGTGCCATGTGGGCTCTCCGTGCCCTGCTCCGGGACGTACTCTTTGAATCCGTGTTCAGTGAACCTACTGGCGGGCCAGACCAGTTATTTCTTCCCCCACGTCCCTCACCCGTCCATGACCTCCCAGAGCAGCACGTCCATGAGCTCCCGGGCCGCCTCTTCCTCCTCCCCGCAAACGGCCTCCTCACTCCCGTGTGACTCCTTAAGGCCTTCCCTACCTAGTTTTTCCTCCGGACTTTCCAGCGGACTTTCTGACTACTTCACACATCAGAATCAAGGGTCAACATCAAATCCACTTATACACTAACTAGCATCCACAGGATCAGACTGTAAGTGAACATTTTACACCAATTTACACTGTAATATATATAAATGAAAAAAATTAAGGAGAATGAACGGACAATGCAAGCCGAATTCCAGGTATTTTGTATTATTATTATTATTATTATTCTGCATTTATTTCTGACTGTATACAAACGTCAAGTGTCGCGGAACTGTTTATTATTCCACTGTCAGCAACGTGCAATGTGACCAGAGTAAAAAAAAAAAAAAAAAAGGATTAAGCATAGGTTTTTTTTTTGTTTTTTTTTTGGAAAGGCAGTATGATTACATTAGAATGTTTATTTAAATAGTGGTTGCAGTTTTGTCTAATTTTAAATGTTAAAATATCTAATACGTTACAGAACAACCTCCAGTCATCATGTTTGCAGTATTATCACGTCATGAGCGCACTGGTGGGGTGAGATTTTTTCAAAAATTAACACAAAGTTTTATTTTCATTTTTAAATAAATATGTTCTATAAGTGCACAATGCCCGTTCAAATCCGTGGCTCCTTGTTGTTTTGTTCTTTTAATAATACAGACTGAATAATGCATCTATACTGCATTTTATACATATATTAACAATACAGTTTCTTTGTAGACCAAAGAATGGGTATCGATCAACAAAATATAGTTTTTTTCAGTATTCATAACTTTACAGACAGTTCTGAAGGAGACAGACGTAATGAATGCTTTTAGCTTGTGTTTGCATATTTACTGTATGTGGTCACCACCATGCAGGTCACATTCTTTTTGTAATTAGTGAAATGTCAATACCTGTTGTAATTATAGGTTAACTTTGCGAACGTGTAACCCGTGTTGAGTAAATGCCTCATAAAATATTGAGTGATTGTTTATGTCGTCTTTAAATTCCATGGTTGTGATTTTGTGGTCTTATGCCCGTGTTTGTCGCTTAAACTGTTAACCGAACAAAATAAAAAAAAGTAGGTTAAGTACATTTATTACGAACATTTTGTCTTTTTTGAAGAACTAGCATTTATAGTAGCTGTCTGACAAGATACTGATTAGCATAGTGTGTTTAATAAAACATTTAAGCGACAGTTTGCGGGTATACCTGAAGGCCCCGGCCTGCAATGTGTTACAAACATAAACTTGCATATTTATTTTAGGAAAGGGGGACGAAAAAAATGACACACACACACACACACACACACACACACACAAAATATTATGGGATGTTTTACTCTTTTAGCGATAAGATAAAAAAGAGCAAACAATGCATGGCAGTCGATAGCTATAGATTAGAATACTATTAGGCTATATTACTATCGTAGGCCTAACAAGCCTACCTGAATAATGTGCCTGAACATCAAATTCTTTCATTTCTTTGGGTTACTTTATTCTATTTTGTTCTGAAATGTTAGTTCTGAAATATTTTGCTGTAGCTTATTACACATTTATTACAAGCGTCTCCTGGTTGTAGAGGCCATACAAAGCAATGCATAACGCCTAATAATCACTGTCAGCTCTTGTTTTTCAGCCAACAATAGAGTCATTAGTTGCAATAGTACAGAGCAACAACTTAGCTTTCAACACTTGAAGTCCAGTAATTTGTTCATGTTTTTAAAAGAGACATTGTACTAAATGTGCCCAACCGTAATGCAATAACCTCTGTGCTTTATACAATAGACCGGTGGAACTCAATATCTCCTTGCAAGATGTTATCGCTCAAATGTTAAACGGGGTGACCACTCAAAAACAAAAGCAAAAAAGGAGAGGTCAAATTTAGAAGCAAAATTTATATATTTTTTTCACAAAAAAAAAAAAATCCACATGACGATAATTTAGCTTGGTGTAGCCTAGCTACTTGCTGAGATGCAAAATCCTTTTATTTTTAATGTTTCATTCCGCCCTCTCTCTTATTTATACCTGAATATTGGTGCATATATATTTATACAGACGCAAAATAATTATGAGGATTTAAATGTAATACGTATACGAAATGTTTCAGCTGAAATTCCATTTTAATTATTTTAGTATGTTCACACTTTTACTTAGCATTTGTCTGAAGACATACACCTTGTATAATTACAAAGAGAGTAGGCTAAAGCAGAGCCTGCATGTGGTGGATGTTAAATGATGGTAGCATCACGAACAAAGCATTTTTAGTGGGAATCAGTGACAGCAAAATTATGATCTTTGGGCAGTGATTGTTTGCTCTGAGTTTATTTAATTGGTTTGCATCTGCTTCCGGTCAACAGCGTGAGTTTTCATCCCATAAAGATTAACAACCATTCTACCTGAAGCAGAATCGAGGCCTAGAATCGCACCAATAATTGAAATCTGCAAGGAATAATTTTCGGCTCGACGCTGTGGACCCATAGTTAAGACGAATCGCTTGTATTGAATTGTACAGACGTTTATGCAGACTTAATGAAGCGATGCACTTGAAATAATAGTTATTTTTCCTTTGTGTCTTTTGACAAGATCTTGTAAGCAGGGTTTAGTCACAGGCTACACAAAAGGCGTGGTTTCTGCTTATTACCCCGAGGCACAGAGAGACTGTGGGGGGAACTGGGGACAGCACGCAAGCACATCAGCATCCTAATACCGCAGTACCCTGCTAAAAATAAAGTATTAAACAAAATAGTAAATATAACAACACGTAGCTACAAAATTTTCCCCAATGCACTTGGTTTCGCATATAAATTATACAATAAATAATTATGTCACAGACCGAATATAAAGCATTTTGATATGTTCATAAAATGACACTGAAATAATTATTTGAGCTCTATGACTAAAACGCTAATGCAACTATCCCAATAAACTGTCAAATCTGTTATGAATATTGCGACAGCTTGTGCTTAAATATTCCGTTCTGCTATTTGCACATAAAATAAGTATATATATATATATATATTTTAAATCCTTCTTTGGCGCCTTTGATAGTCTAATTTTGCTGCTTGGTATTAGTTGTCATATAAAATGTCACTAGGCCTATACAATCCTATGAAGAGGCCAGATTAAAATATGTGATATAACTCAAGAGTTTTAATGCTTATTCCCTTTCGCCAATTCACAGATAATGGTGTGGTAAAACGAAGCTGATCCAACTCTGAACCATTAAAATACTTGTAAAATGCAAAGGACGTTTCCTCTCTTCAAGTAATATGAGCCAGACGAGCCAGGCAGAGTGAGGGCGCTAGAATGACGCAGAACTGTAGTGACATTAACTTCATATCTTTGCAAAATACATGGCCTCTCGTAAACTTAGTTTTCCCTGTGGCAAGACGAACTGTAATATCATTTACAAGCTGTGAAAACCCCCCCACAAGAGATAATGCAGAAATTTTCTCCAACTAAACAGCCTTCTAATATTTTAACAATTAACAAATAAGCTGTGGAATGTTTAACCATTATTATTATTATTATTATTATTATTATTAAATCGACAAAACAGTAACATTAAAACCAATCAATTTTGACAAAATATTAATCATAATAAAATCATAATGTGCATAAATAAATAAAAATCACACTATTGTCAGAACAGTGAGTACAAATGTAGGTTATCGTGTCATACAGCTCCATGATTTTTTTCACACACAAAAAGACACTTTTCCTTTAGCAATATAAAAGTAGATTTACTTTGCTATTAGACCAAGTAGGCTAATCTTCTTTGTCTTTGAGTCAAAATGCTATTTTGGAAGAGGGTTTGTGGTATATCCCGGTCTATATTGTAGTAAAATATTTGCTTAGTGAAAGAAAACATTCGACAGATCGTGAATAATCGTTTTAATGAGTGTGTGTAAAGCTCCCGACTTAGTGAAGTGAGCTGTCGAGTTAAACAAACAACTTGTATCGTGATGAAATTATATTGTTTAAAAGCAAATATAATTCTTCTAATTCATGGTCTCTCTGGAAGTTTATATACAGAATTCTAGTTATACCAGATGCTTTAAAATGGTCGTAGTGTTTTAAAGGCGTGTAGCTTTTATGACAAGCAGATAATAAAGAAGCTTTTCATATCAAGCAGAGACAATGTCGCAAATTAAAATAGCCTACGTATTTTTATAATTCTTTTGACAAAATTCTCTATCGAATTATTACTAGTTAAAATACAACATTCTAGCTAATTATCCAATTTTATGTGTTATAATATTATCAGACTGGGGCTTTTTGTGTCTTGTGGCGAAAAAATTGCTACACTCTTGCAAACACGCTATAAGTAGGATAAGGTGTGACTAGTATTACTGTGAAGAGGGTTACAATCAGAAGAGCAGTATCACTCATTTAAATCCTTGTATGTTTTGGTCTAAATTGTAGTCTTAATTTACTACGGTTTTTAACCACAACAGAGGGGCAAATCTCCACTGAGAGGCTATTTGTGTTCCGGGTCGTTTGGACGTGAACCCCAATGGAATAAGCAGCCAAAAATAAGTAAGGGGCATCATATTTAGTCATATTTAATTAAGCAAAAAATAAAAAAGTCAGGTTGTGAAATGTTCATTTTAATGATTTAATGTTTAAAAAAAGTTTTATTTCTAAAGTTGCGCTCTAGTGTGTCCCTTGGCCTGTGCGCTCAACCCAGTTCTCCGTTATTTCTACCTCTGTTTCTCCCCACTCCTGTCTCTTTGTCTATCTCTTATCTTACATTACGCGTCCTAAAATGAAAGCATTTCTCAATAAAAGATTATAAATTAATAATTTTGCCAATATTTTCTCGTGCAATAGTCGATTGTTGTCTCAGCTGACCAGAATGTTGTGAATTCACAATGTCAAAATAGTACTGTAAAACGGGGGAAATAAAAGCTTTCAATTGGAGTATGTGCGGTCATTTCACCGCATTGTCTGTAACTATAGCGGTGTAGACAGCTTTTGGTGACTATTGATTTCTTGTCTGTTAAGATACAGTATTTATGTATGTACGTAGGCTATGTATGTATGTATTTATTTATTTATTTTAATTCATTTATTTTTATTTTCTTACAGATATTGCAAAAGTGTTAAAACGCCAAAGGGCATATAAATGTTTCGTATCATGCAGTTTTGACGTTGCTGCTGTTTTGCACATTTTCCCTCGGGGGATGCGTCTATCTATCCATCTATATCAAACTAATTATTTTACTATTAATTGTGATAGTCTGAGCTTTAATATCGTTTGTTCTTTTTTATAACAGACCTCAAAGCCATTTTTGGAGAGTTGTGTGACACATAAAAGACATGCGCTAAACCAATATGTTTAGTCTGGTGTATTTAGTCACAAGAAGGAAACACCACCTGGGATGCATGATGTAATAACATTCATTCAGGCTAATGAACAACAACTATATGTATATTAAATTAATTATTTATAATATTATTATTACCTATTATTATTATTTACTTTAAATATTAGACCAATGTTATTTTGCCACTAAGGTTTTGTCAGTTTTATTATTTATTAAGTAACCTAAACAAAGGTTTTCTTTAGATTTAAACGTTACCAACAGGTGCCAAAATTCTTCTTGTTACCTGACATCACTCCTTCAGTTGTAAAGCACTATCTATCAAAAGCAGCCTCGAGACAATGCGTGGAATCACAGCCTTCGTGCTATCAAATTGCAAACTCCCAGTGCGGGTTGGGTGTCCGAAACGGAACCAACAGGCTTACAAAAAGGGCTGCTGATTGTAATGAATTCCCACTCGCGCCTCTGAAACGACTGATGGATTAATGCAACAAGCTCTTATTTGTGATGTCACATCGGTGTGAGCTTCTTGTTAAATTAGACATTATTCTCAAAGGTCTAGGCTGTTTTTTTTTTTTCTGTGAACATATAGGCTAGTCCTACTATAGGCTATGTGTGTCACAGCGTTATGTTGTTGGGTAAATGCTGTTTATTTTAATGACACACTAACCTTCATAGTCAAAAATTATTTGTAGGCAAAATTCTATAGGCTATATATATATATAATTATATAAAATGATATAGGCTATATATAGCTATAGCCTATATCATTTTATTTTATTATAATTTAGAGATTTCACAAGCGATCCTGATTGTGTAAACACATAGACCCATGGGGTTTAATGAAGCCACTGTAACAAATTGGTCTACTGAATCATATAGTGCCAGTTTCTGTTTTTAATAATTCTAAAACTTAATGAAATTGTGGAAAACACAGAGTAATAACAAAACGAATAGTGAAAATAGAAATAGCTGATGGCAACTGTAATTAAAAACAAAGCAAAACAACAAAAAATAAATATATAAACAACAAAGCAAAAACAACAACAATAATAATTATAATGATAATAGCCTAGTAATATTAATGGTATAGATCAAAGGCCTTGAGGATCTTCAATCCATCTTCAAAATAAGCTAAAAATGGGTCTGACAAAAGCAATGAAAATATTAGAAAGAAAAAAGAAAGAAAGAAAGAAAGAAAGAAAGAAGATTCGTTTGCTGTCAGTTTGGCCAATCGAGCACAGATGCATCTATTGATTCTTTCGACTTCCGCCCTTGCTGGTGGACAACACACCATGGTGTCTTGAAAGACTAAATCTGAACGCAAAATCTATATCTATACGTATCACAAAAATGTTTATTCTTTTTTTAATCAACATTTAGGCTGTTTTAGACAAACACAAGATGTTATGTTGGTTATTCAGTGGAGGCGGAGGAGGCCCAGAGGAGGATGGGCCTGGCCTTTAAGACGGTCCCATCATAAACACGCGTAGGTTGATAAAGCCACAAAGCCGTGTCTTGCCTCACTGTTTACAGACAACGTTGACTATTTCAGTCGATCTATTCCTATACGTTGTTTTCGAATTATTTGGACGAACTAATTCGACCGGTTCCTTCAGGAGAGAATGAAGATATTTTCCCAATTCCGTCTTTTGGGGTGAGGCAGGTTGTCTGTCAGTGAGGTATAGGCGACAGTCTGTCTACAAGCCGTAAGCTGATCTGCAGAGTGCTAGAGGAAAACGGGCAAGATTCCTGGCCTGCAAGCCGAGATATTGATCTACCTCAGCCACCTAAACAAAGCCTCACCTGTTTCCCTTGTCCATACTTTATTTTATGCAGTCTAATGCTTGTTTTGTTTGACATTTCTTTTATTTCCATGGATCCGAACTTTGATACACTTTTGGGAGTACTACATAAACACTGTGTTGTACCTGAACATCCAGATCTCACCAGCAGCATTAGAGACCACCCTTCTCTCCCGGTGCAGAAAATTGCTCCCCCGTTGTCTTTACAGTTAGGCCTGAAAATAAAAGTTTTCATTCAGCGGCGCAGTGTCCAATAACATCCAACGTGAGATAAAACTAATTACTCCATTATGCCCCTAGAGTTAATGTTTCATAAATTGGATCCACTAAAAGCTCCTTTATTATTTATCAGGCTTCGCTTTGGGCTGCTTGTTAAACATATCAAGATTACTTTCTGATCTTGTACAACTATTCGTCTGCAATGGTGTCGCACAGATTCATTCATACAGCCCTGCGCCCACCTCTTTTATCAGTGTGCCTTGAACACGGCGCTGCTGACAGACAGCCAACTTAACCAGAGAGGAAAACGTTGCCTCGGCTAATTTAATTCCTTTGTTAATTTCGGATGCAAATGCATGCGGATTTGTTAGAGCCATAATATTTTACAACATCATGTGCACGAGCGAGATTTTTTCATCAGATTTCATTTGAACACACGCACAGCTTATAGGCAAATATAAGTCGGAAGGAACAGGTGCCAGACCCTTGTGGCACGCGACGTATGCTTTTGACATCTTACGTGATGGTGAAGAAAAATTAACATTTGCGTCACACGAAGAGTGAATAATAAACAAAGCTATTTATTGTCCTTTCTGGTTGTGTTTAATGTCAAATCAAAGGGGAAATTACAAAAGTTATGCAGATGGTCACTATATAAAATAAATGCCCTCTTTGTCGATTATTTTTCATATCTTTATCTATTTCATGTTAAAAACATTTCATTTTTCCATTAAACAAACATGTAAACACAAAGCTAGCAAACTAGCCCGCTATGTTTTTGTCGTTTATCTTAAGTAGATCCTGATTAAATGCTATGCAAAATGTGGTGGCTGTAACACTGCTCTTGATGATCATCCTTACACCTGTGCAATACTATGAATGGACAATACTCTAAATGGTGGCTGTGGCATCATTCCAAAGATAGCAGATAGATGTGGGTCATCCGTGCCCATCGAGTATCTCATCAGTGCATCGCTTTCTGAGGAGGGGACACTTTTTATACTGATAAAAAAAAGAAGACTTTGGCTGCTCAACAAACATGGCAAACTTCTCTATTGCCAGCCTGCAGGAGACTGTATACAGAAAGATGTGTTAAGATGTCCGATTGTTTGAGGATGTTACCGAGACAGGCCCAAAGGATTTGGGCACAAGGACTTGAGATGAGATTGCAAACCAATGGCGCTCTAATTTGTGAGGTATTGTTGACTGAGATCAAGGGGGAATTCCGCGGGACGGACTGGGTGGAAAGATGCAGAGATCTGAGGGAGCATGTGTGTCTATATAGGGTAGCTAGCTGAGCACACAGGGCTACCAACTACAAACTGGGGGTCTGTGGGTTTGATTCCCCAGTGGGGCACCAAAGAGAATGAATGGGCAACAGAAGGGTCCTAGTGTATAGTACTGCCGTTGTGCACCTGAGCAAAGCACTTAACCCCAAGTTGAGTGCTGCATCATGTTACTCTGGTCCCCTTAACCCCTCCTCCATTCAGGGCACCGCCGCAAAAGAGAAACTGTTCTCTAGGAGTTTTCCCAGGTTAAATAAAGGTATAAGGGGGAAATGGGAGTATTGATATTGTGAGAAAATCTGGCTGTTTGCTTTGAGGTGCAAGAGATATTCTTTTGAAGAAACAATAATGGCAGTATTAAGTGCTGCGAGGCTCTGAAACACTGAGTGAATGAGAAATTTTGCTTGTTTTCAAAGTTGTACTTCTTTTTAAGTTTAACTTTACTCAGTGTACAAGTAAACTGGATCGCAACATATTCAGTTTAAAGTTTGATATAAATCAGGTTGTCCAAATGAGTTTGGGATTTAGAGGCTGGGAGGAAATAAGGGTGTTTAAGGTGCCTCCTATTGACCTCAACTCTGTCCCTCTGATGCTCTGTGCACAAGCCCGTGACACGTTGAATAGTTTTCACTATTCATCCTCGTCAGAGTGACTGCACTTCAAGGAGGACCAGAGGAAGGGAGGGAGACAAAAAAAGAAGGAAGACAGAGAGGTTTAGTCACACGTATTATTTGGACGTCACTATTATGAAGATGTCGAGAGTGGCATATGGTCATCGACACTGGACACAAACGTGGAATTCAATATTAAAAGTAAATCATAGGAATGAGTAAAAATGAAAAACTTGCACAAGCTCATTCAGTGATATGTATAAATATTTAATACTGGTTATGGAGATATATTTAAAGTGTGCGTTGTGTCAGAAATAGTGAAGGATATACGTTTATTTGAATTAGCATCAGGTTAAATACTTTTGGTATCCTTGGAGAAAATTATTCATTTAAATTAATCATCACAAGTCATTATCATCAGTAAAATTCTAAATGATGTGATCATAATTCAGCAGTGCAGAAAACACTTCATTATTTGGCGATAAATATTATTACTAGCTTAAGGTTCACAGAGTTATTTTCTAATACAATGCAGAACTTGTTGCTTACCAACAGAAAACAAATTTTACATCAAAATAATAAAAAGAAAAGCAAGTGATTAAATGTCATTTTATTTATTTGAAGAATGGAAAAATAGAATTAAAGACCTAATAATTAAAAAAGTATTTCATTTCTTTGATTTAACCATGAATCACATGACTCTAAATGTTTTCGATGTCTGTATGACTCTACATCAACCTGTTGCATTATATCTGCTATTGAGAATATAACTTATAGGATGTCCTATATAATGTCCAATCAAAATATTTTGTTTAATTTAAATTCTGTCTATTTGTCTATACGTTATGATCTTCATTTTAAAATGTACAGATGTTGAAGATGTTTTGCTGTGCTCACCCTGTTTGCTATTGTCAATATGCTTTCAGTATCATTTTAGTAGCGTATGTTTTTCTTTTCTTTTTTGTATTATAAGGTAAATTTAGCTATATTACTGTTATCTTGCCTTATGATGAATGATCTGGCATCTGTTAGTGTTACTGTGTCACCATTTCTTTTAGTGCCAAAGAGGCAGGGGGGAGGGGGGATAGAGGGATGTGCATAAATTAAAAGAGAAATAACAGTCTTAAATTTGTCATTGTCTTCCTCCTAGATGTCTGGCAGTGTGTGCTGCAGTAGCCTGAATCCACCCTGTGATGCGTTACTCACCCATGCTGAGAATGTTTACAGTTGTAATCAAGGTCCATGTAACTTGTTTGTGAAATGTTTTGCCTTTATGTTTTAGAGGTGCTATACAATTTGCAAATAGTAGGGCATGAAGTCACAGTTTGATTAAATTGCTGTCAGTACAAAAAAGAAAGAAAAAGAAAACAGAAGCATTGTACAAAACCTAGACTGTTATTTTGCATCCCTTTATAGAAGGAGTTTCAATTTTCTCCCTTTAGACAACCTTACTATTTAAATTAAAATGGAAAAAAAAGAAACCCTGGCATTGTACAACAATTTGCTTTGCATATGAAGAACTGTATATTTGCTATATTTTACAAGCAATGTTTTGTGACATTTTGTTTGTTGTCAAGACAGTATTCCCCTGTTGCTAATGTTTTTGCTGTAAAGGAGGAAACATGCTGATCTACTGTGACCCAGTAAATTGTTACTTTGGGAGATAAAAACATATCTGTTGTCGTTGATTCCTTTGGGGAGAGAAGCCTTTGCATGACCACTGAAGCTTCTAGATTTCTGTATTTCCTGAAATGTTTCCCAACATTTGGCCAGTTTGCTGACAGAAATGAGACTGATGCCTAAATAATATCAGATTTGTGTGTGTTTGTGTTTGGCAGCTTGTAAACGTAAGGAAACCTAGAACAAAGGTCTTCTTAGACACACACACGCACACATACACAAGGAATGCAATGGATCAGTGTCACAGCAGCTATTTTAATTGAGAGATCTCATGAATTTATTTATTTATTTTTTTAAAAAGTATGTTTATCAAGCCATGGCGCATTTCCCTTATGTGATATGAGAGGTTTAAGCTTGCACACTTTCAACACCCAAAGGCTTCACTCACTGTAGACATTACAGGTCTCCGGAGATATCATCTTGAGGGTGTCTTTTATTGTCTACAGTTTTGAAAGTAAACAACACATGTCTCATTGAAAGACATCTAATACATTATGGAGGAGATAATGAGGGTTTGCGGTGCTTTCTTAGGTGAGAAAACATCATAATGGCAAAGTGTGAAAAAATGAAGAAAAAAAAAAAACCCAGTTATGCCTCAGAATGTAAATATTATATATATATACTATGTATTTATATATTTATATAAAAAAATGTTTAGGTACAGTGTACATGTACTGTGTTCATGTTGTATTGCAAACTGCTGCCATTGAGGAGGGATATGACTAAGATTAGGGTGGGACAGGGTTGGTTGTATGTTTAGGTTTATAGTTAATATAATTACAGATGTATAACTACAGAAATGAATTACATATGTAATAATAGGTATCTTAAAAATATAAGTATGATGTAAAAACATGTAACACAATAAGGGCATTGTATCAAATGATTAATTTAAATGATACAGGTGCAGCAGGTAAGACATTTAATATAAAGTGGGCCCATAAATAATATATATATATAACTTTGTGTTCTAAATATAAAATAATAATATATGATATATATTTGACATATTTACATGTATATTATTATTTCTAAATTTATTTTCTCACCACACTATATGATGCATCCTAATATAAACCTAATTTCTGATGCGTTGAATAGCCTTATTAATATTAATGAAAATGTCTACGGATAATTACAATAGAGTGCCATTCCACAATTTCATTTCTTGACTTAAAATAATAATCTTTTTATTATTATTATTATTATTATTATT
>SCHK01228349.1:30914-43690 GCA_004124795.1 Poropuntius huangchuchieni
GGCCTACATTGTGTTCAGACACATCTATCAATCTATCAATCCATCTATCTATCTATCTATCTATCACATACGCACACCCCGAGGAGGCTACAAGAAAAGTTATTAAAGATCCTTTCAAAATGGATCGCACTTCGGTCGTGCATGAGTAATTATAATAAATCAACAGTGTAACAAACGCTCTGGGGTGATTTTCTGAATGAGTGAGGACACGATCATGGAGGTATCGAAAGGGAGCAGCTATGCCGTATGTGCTGTTTTTTTCAGTCAATAAACAGTCGCAGTCATCATCACTAAGTTCGTCACAGAGACTCTACACGGAGGAGCAGAGCTCGAGCCCCAGTCACACAACGGCCTGCGCGCGGTCTTCTTCCCTCATGCAACAAATAAAAATACCTCTCTCCTCGTACTCATGCTGCGATGCTTTCTGATAATTTGAGAAAATAAAGAGATGCAGACGTTCATTCGGCCCTCTAGGTGGGCGGAACACGGAACCCAAGCTGCCCTTGCCACCAATTTCACAGAGCAATTATCTAGTTGGATTCATGGGAGTTTACTAAACAAACGGCAGCCCCGCTGCGCCCCTCTCAGGCTGCGGCCCGGATCAATTCTGCATCACAAAGCGCCATCGATGATCATCCTGCCTACACTCTCATCACCTATATGTATCGATTATTTTTGTGTCTTAAAACAGGTGTCCGTTTTATACATGTGTTATATGCATCTTATTAGCCTTAATTACTCACCCGAACAGTTCTGCGTGCTGATCCGCGGCCATGCTGCTGTTGTTTATGGCAATTATGATTCATATTCTTTTGCCTTGCTTTTAAATAAACAACACCAACAGTCTGTCATCCTCAGACCAGTCAATCAGACTTGTACGGCTATTAGGGCAGATACGGCTCCAGAGCTCAAAAAATCAATGCCACCGTGATTAGACCGATGACAGCAAATTCACAGTTTCAACCGAGAGTGTTCAGGAAGAGACGAGGTGTATGGCAAATAAGTCGCACTTGTCTGCACACAAAGGAAAAATCCCCCCGTCTTTGTTTATAAGGTGTAAAAATCCGGAATGATTGCAGGGTACCGAGGACATTCGGGCTGTTTTGTCGCCAGCATTTTATGAAAAATATTTTTGACAATTTTCAAAGCAATTGTGTATCGTGTCGCTGAATAGGCCCGCATTAACCGACAGGTTTGGTTTCATCGACCTCAGAGAACAAATACAGCAAAATAAAGACAGAAAGGAAAGAAGATTGCTATTTTACCTCGTGATGAAACAGAACATTCATAAATAAGGACAATGTGAGCGAAAAACTATTGTGAAAATACAACCCCCTCTGGGTACGTCTCAATCGCCCACAGTGCCTTGCGAAGTGAACTTTTGATTTGATTCACTTTTTGCATTTGATTCACCTGAATTCACCTCTATGCGCTAGACGCGAGTGTTACAGTATGAGTATGTCTCTGGGCGAATTCCAGTCGAAAATGAGCATCATGCCCAACTCACTTAAATGGGCATATCACTTTAAGTGAGTAGGGAGCACTTAAGGGTAGGCACACCAAACACACGTTACTACCTACCTAGCCTACCTACTTGTTTATTTCTTAATTGTTTATTTGTTTGTTGTTACTTATTTATTTATAAAATATTACCCTGATAACATTAATAAAATCATGTTCAATTATAGCCTAATGTAAACGTCAAATTTTGCGTCACAATCTCTTCAAATTTATTTCAGCGTGTGTATGCTTGCAACTGTCTGTTTGTGCAGCGCTTGATAAAAACAAATATCAACATATGTAGCCTATGAAACACTTCCCCCAAGGAAACATAATTTTTCAAAATGAACGCGTCACCCGGGATCACGTGATCATAAACTGCAAAAAGAATTCCTTGACGTGACCATGGAATGCACAATAGCTACAACGGATTTGTGCCCTTTGTAAAATGATTCATTTGCTCACTTTCTCTTGGAACGACCTTTCAAAAGCTTCCTGCCCATAATCATAAGCAGTAACAGTTAACAAGAAACATTTAGGCCTATATAAATAAATAAATAAACCCTTCACTTTGGTTTTACAATAGTCATGAATTAGAATTTACAGGTTTGGAGTAGGCCTATGATAAATTATATTAAATCAAATTATATTAAGTGTTCGATGACGCTGCGCAGGCATTCCAAAATTTTGTTCTATTACAGATGCTGTGTGTAAAAGGAGCCTAGTGAACACTGCACAGGGGCCTTGTGAATTGGAAAGCAGAGAGTGTAGTAGGCCCTGTGGACTCGTTTATAAGCCCTTTCTAAATTGACAATGGCTTGATAATTTCGATCAGACGTCGACAAAATAAACCGTTTGTGTTACCCTAATATGTCAAACACAAGTGTGATTTTTTTTGCGCAGTCTTTAGTTTGTCACTGTACGTAGCGAAGACACACACGGTTTAAAAGATCGGTTATAATTGCCCGCGCGTTTAAGCGTTCGTAGCGCGGAGACAGACCTTTGTTTACTAATTGCGGCAGTTATGTTTGTTTGGAGAGTTTTGAGGAAAGAAAATGGAAAGTCTCTGACTGCTGATCTTTACCACACAGTCCAGGATCAATCACGTTCTGCGAATGGATATTATTAAACAGCATGGGGTGGCTGAGGCGCGAGGCACGGGGCCGTCAGGAGTGCAGGGCTACGAAGCGGCTCCTCTCCCGCGCTGCAACAGGGCAATTGTTGACACGCTTTTTCCTGCCAATCTGCAGCTCTCCTCCGAACGCGGCTGCCATGGCAACCTGCTCTTACCCGTCGCGGCAGCTGGCAGCCCCTCACTTACGAAGTTGTGCGCGCTTCCAATGATTGTCGACTCACGGAAAACGAGGGAGAGCTGCTCTCCACTGAACTGGATTTTGTCGTGGTCTGCTGAAATAGAAATAGCCTTACACCACTGCTATTTCAGTTGGCGAGACGTACAGTGACAAGAGTCGAACCTGGTTGCCGCATTATGTGCCATGGAATTTGTTTTGGGCGTTTATTCGAGTCAGGTGTGCACAGAAAACGTGTTTATTCCTTTTCTCTATTGCCTGGAACATAAAAACAACAACAGAAATTAATTTTGAAATACTATGCATATTTCCCTTACGAAAATTAACCATGGTTTTACTACAAATAAAACCAAAATACCATGGTTACTATAGTTAAACCACGGTAACCACAAATTAACCATGGTTTTGGAACACTAACCACAGTTTAACCAAGTAGTAAAACTGTGGTTATACAATGTTAGTCAACAGGATACGCCAACTGGTTACTACAGTTTTACTTTAATAAAACCATGATTCATTTTCGTAAGGGTTGTGACGATTAATGAGATGTGTTTTAATGATTATAAACCAATGTCTTCTGATCATGTATTAAACTTGATTTAATATTCATCTTTCCTTCCTCCACAGACATTGAAAGGAACACCAACACATTCCCCCCCAAATTCATGTTGTGGTCAATCAACATGAGTTGTTCTTGAACTTTTACCTTTGGTTAGCTACATCCTTGGGTCTGGAGACACATGCATGCTTTCCCAATAAATCTGTCCTGTCTTTTTATCTGCAAATGTACACAATGGTCTCCCTCCATGCTACATCTTTCTAACGCAGAACAGCTAAACTACACATACCACCTTCTCACATGCTGAATGTGTTCAGGGGACACAAAGACTAGCCTTACTCTTCTCATTATCTTAATCTACTGCTTTCACCTGTGCCCAGCTCCAGCAGGAACACTCTCATATATCGACCTGCTGGCCACAAAGAGCCGCCGCTCCACCGCTAAAGCCCGGTAAGCGATACCTCAGGGTGTCATACTGAAAATTAGGCTTGGATTCAACCAGGGAGTCTTGCGAGACCACAGGAGAAGTCTTTATTCAAAACAGATGTGCTGGAATACACCAGACCCGCGCAATGTGTGTCTGTTTTCAGACAGCTAATCTGCGAGTAGCAGAGACAAATAATGAATCAAATGCGTTTGGAGTTTTTGTGAGGTCACGAGGGGGAGGGGGTTCACAGAGTGGATAGAAGACATGTGGCAAGTGGAACATTATCAAAAGCTTCGTTTTAATAGAATGCATTTTATGTATATTTGAACTGATGCTGTGTTGTCTGCAATTATTGCAAAGCCCTAGCTGATCATTACTCTTGCTGCAAACACACAAGAAGCACCTGCACCGCAGTAACAAAGCACCTGTGCGGTTATCATGCGATGACAATCATAAGCTGCATGTAATGGAAGGAGGGACCAGTATGTCACAAAGACCACTAATGGAATAACATCAGTAAGAATAGTGTACATCTGTCATTCAGCCACTGAAATACATCTGATTAGAGAGTAATTAAGTGACCTGCAATGCCCTATGTGACAGATTAATATATACCTGACATCTCAGAGGTGTAACCGACATCGCGAGGGCAAAAGTTTTAGCACGAGTGTCTATACCGAGAAGAATATTTATGAAAACTGAAGACACCACTGACAGCCACACTTAGGCCTACTATTACCAACTGTAAGAATATGAACAGACCAAACAAGCAACAATAGCCTGTAATTGAAAAAATTGTGCATCCCACCAGAGGACAAAATTAATGTTTTGAGCTTTCGTTTCAAAGCATTTGTCTTAAATCAGTTGAGTCAGCCTCTAATTACGGGAAATCTGGAAAACAACTGATATAATAGGCTACCTAAAAATAACGGGCCTTGTCTGCAGACGGAGAACTTGAAAAGTTGTCCAACATGTTTCAATTTCCAAGAACTCACACGAAAATGAAGGATTACGAGGTTCTTGCTTTGTACTTGTAAGATAAAGGTTGTCAGCGGTGTGAAAAACAGCTTTATCTTTTCATGCAATGTTGAAGTACATAAACAGTTGCGATGTCTCAGACACTATCATTTAAGAATGTTGCATTTATATAAATATGGTTAATATAAATATCTCGATGAATCATAGCAGCATGTATTGTAATTTGCCAGGGGTTAACAGTAGGTGATTTATAAGAGTGAGCTTTGAATTTGTTGTATATACTTGCTGTAAATAAAAATGTGGGGTTATCTCTGTTTAACCATTTTCTTTATCCATAATAAATATAAAAGAACGTGAGCAAAAATACATTTTGAAACAAACAAACTTCATATTGATGGTTCATGACAGACTTATTTAAATCAGCATACATGGTCTTCAAACATTTTGGGAGACATTCGCAATTTATTCACTTTGTTTATCTTACATGGGCATATAGAGATAAAGTACACAAAAAATACAAACAAAGTGTACAAATGAAGTGTAAATCCACTTCCTATCACAAGCATGTATACTGTAAGTGTCTGCGTCAAGATCAACAACAAAACAGATGTTCTAAAACTTACAAAATAACATAAATATAAAAATGCAAATACAAAATTGAATTATATAACAACTGAATATATTTATGTCCATACAATGGACGTCAATGGTAACCAAAACTATTTGGTTAACAACATTATTCAAAACATCTTCTTTTATCTTCCACATAAGAACGCAAGGCATAGTGGTTTGTAATGAAATGAGGGTAAGTAAATGATTTTATTTGGACGAAATATCCCCTTAAGGTTTATTATTAGTCAGCATTAATTGTATCAACACAGTTTATACTGAAGTGCATTGCACATCTTTCTTTATTGCTCTTCTACAAACATTTCATTGTAAGAATAATAATATTTATCTATTTTAACCTTTGTGGAAGTTTCTTTGTTATGCAACTCAACAATGTTATGGAACTGCTGAATGTAGTGTTAATTTTCTTTTAATTATTTACATAATCATACTATGTAGTTCATGCACTAATTCTGATTAGTTTAATAAATATTGTGCATGATTATTGAGGCAATGCATTTCTTCAGCGATACTCCACACACACACAAACAAAACTGCGCACAAACTCTCCAGGCTCACAGATGTGCTTTTAGGTAGATGTCCAAATTCATCTTACTCTTTTGCGACAGATAAGGTGGTCGGAAAGGGCGATATTCGAGCAGTTTTAGGACTCATGTCCTGGGGCTCGTGTCCCTTGCAGCTTGCATGAGTGGTGTATCACTGACCACTCAACTGGTTGCCCCGACTGACCTGGGAACAGCTGTGAGATAAAGATATCGCTGACAGATTGCTTTGTCCATTAGTGTAATCCACCAGGTATTGAAGCAAACAATGCTTGAGAAAGATCGTAGATGAGATTAAAATGCGAGTTCCATTGAAGATTTATGTAATGCTAATACTAATTAGATCTGTTTCACAAGATGTTGGACATTCTGCTCTTTTTACATATTTCAATATGAATTTTGCCAAAAAACACTTTGCTCCTGGTCGCTCACTTTCTCTTTTTTTATTCCCACGTTCCTTAGCAGACCAGAGTCACTTTTTTACTTGGGAAAAGTGTGATGTGAGGCATTATTCTTAATTCCGAAGTACCGTGAGGATCCTTTGTAAGAGGAATATGTTTTGTTATTTTACAGGACTGTTAAAGACATTTTGCTTTGTTACACTCCATTTTACAGGTTTCACACGGCGAAGGAGGGCATACATTAGCATCGTTTAAGCCTTTAAAACTGTCACGAATTGCAGGAGAGTGATGAGAATTTCTTTCGTGCTGAAAGATGTCATTTTACAATGTTTTAGAAGTCAAAGATCTGAAACGGTGCGCTGTTAACCAGAGCGGAAATTAGCTTACAAGTATTAGGACAATAGTAGTAGCTGAACAATCCAGCAGTTTGTTAAGTGGAATAGATTTTCTTGCTCTCTCAAAGTGCATAAGAATTGTTTGCGGTTGATATTTTTTCCTGGGGGAGTTGCTTGTGAGCAGTCAAACATCCATAACATTATCATGCAGATACGGTGTGGAGAGATAAAGTGTTTTGTAATGTTCAGTCAATAGTATAAAAGCATTTGAATCATTCTAGATGTATAAAAAGGTTGTAGCCATGTAACAGGTAATTTATGACTCTACAATTCAAGTTGTTCTGGTTAAATGTCAGTATTATTATGGTTGTTGTTCTTGTTATATTTCGTTTTATTATTTCAAATTTCTCTAAAAGGTGAATTTCCGTTCTCATTAATAATGACATAGAAAGTTAAGAAATTAGTGGTGCAATAATAAAACGAATGAATAAAAGGCTAAATAAATCATTATGTTAACTTATCGGACTGTTATGGTGAACACAAATAGATCTTCCACCAAAATGTTTATCCAATCCAAAGCTGTTATTGTTACTATTTTTTTCCTGGATGAGCTTTGATTGACTCATTTACTTTTCTACACAACGCCAAAAAGACAAACATGTTTTTTTGCATTCAAAGTTATTTTGCCAAAGTTTCACATCTAAACATCGGACCTCGGTTCAATGGATGGATCAACTTTAGCCTTAGAAACCAGATGTTATACACAAGGCAATGAGGAATGAGGACCTTCTGGATTGGCTGATTGGAGAGGTGAAGAGTGTGAGGGTGACAAAGTCCAGCAAGAACACAGAGTAGGTGAAAAATCCCAGCTGGATGATACCTTAATAGTCTTCTTTCTTTATTTATTTTTGCACAGCAATAGGGAAATTCATTGTAGTTCGAGGTTATAATTAGGATGATGGTCAGATTTTGAGCTCTAACGGTTGGCGGCAGACCTTTTGGGTTTAAACATCACAGAGAGGCCAGACGCAGTGTTGTTAACCATCCTGTCCTCAACATGCACTTTTAGCATAAACACTGATGGAAGAAACAGTGAAAGGGCACACCTGGGGCAGCACGAGGTTTGGACTTTAGGCTGACACTGAGCAACAGGCTCGGGGAAGAAGTTTTGAAAGAAAAGAAGGAGGTAAAGTGAGATATTGCTCTCTAATTATTTGAACAAGTGGCTGTTGATAGAGAAGAGCGGGCTGGGGGCTGGACTGTGCTTGAGAGTATTAGCTTGAAATCCCAGAGGAGGAATTTATCATGCAACAGAAGAAGGATGATACCAAACATTGCAAAACATTGTTACTTGTGATAAAGTAATGAATGAAGAAGACAGGGTCAAGAGAGTTAAAGCACAGACTATTCTGAGATCAGGGGAAAAATATTTCGGCAATTATTTGCAATTATGATGACACCGCTCCAAATTCACCAAGGACAAGCCCTTCTAGAGAATTAGCTTTAAAAAAAAACACACACAAAAAAGAAATTATATCCAAGCTAGTAATATACTACTATAATATAATATAATATAGAATCCTGTTTTCAGCATTGATGATAATAAGACATGTTACTTGAGCACCAAATCAGCATATTAAATGATTTCTGAAGAATCATGAGACACTGAAGGCACAGTAACAAATTACATTTTAAAATATATTAAAATAGTTCTTTTAAACTGTAATAATATTTCACAATATTACTGATTTAATGCAGTTTTAATCAAATAAATGCAGCCTTGGTGAGCAGAAGAGACGTCTTTCAGAAACATTAATTTTGAAAGGTAAAACTGAAGGTATAGTATACGTATAGAATTAATATAATTAGTAATATAATTACATAGAAATATTTTATATGTAACTGTATATGCACATATTTAAAAAAAGATTAAAAACAAACCTCCACACGAAATACTAAAGGTGTTAGCAGATTAATATTTTGGTGCATAAGCTAAAAAAAAAACACACACCAAAGTTCAACAATGAGAGGAGCTTGCACACGTAATGGCAAAAGATCTCTTGTAAAAATTTTTTTTACAAAAAATTAAAATTAAAAAATTAAAAACTATTTAAAAAAAACCAACAACTTCATTTAGAGGCCAAAAAGGTTAAAAAAACAAAACAAAAAAAACCTCAAAGATAAAACATTTTTGATTCACATTGTCATCAGTGTCAATTGTATGTATTTAAAAATATTGTATTTAAAAATATACATATAATAATTACAAATCGTTTGTAATATATATATGTATATATATATAAAATCGCATTCAAAATAAAAGTTTTTGTTTACATAATACACAAAGTATATATTTTGAAAATATTTACATGTATATACATTTATTTATTTATATTCTTATATTTTATATAGTATATAAATATATTTAATATATAAAAATAACAATTTTATTAAATATATACATGCATGTGTTTGTATTTCTATATACATAATAAATATACAAAGTATACACACGTATTATGTAAAAAAAGTTTTTATTTTGGATGCGTTTGACAGCACTATATATATATATATATACACACACAGAATTCTATATGTAACACTCTTAGCATATTTATCTTAATCTCTCTAAACAAGACTCTAAACAAAGCAGAAGAGGAGCAAAGACTGTAACCTGATCAGAAAGCAAAACAAACTGTAAATGGACAAATGGCCATAATACTTGTATTAGACAGTGTCTTGGGCTTTTTATCTGGAGCTGAAATATTGCTAATGATTCCTCCTGATGTTTGTTTTCATTGATCAGAGCTCATTGGTCTGAGTGGTTTGCTATGAATTCCAGCTCCATTTGCATTCCTCTCTCAGTGGTGGGCTTTGAGACACTGTGTTTATTAGGTCGTAATTAGATTCTCCACTGTATTCTAAGAAACTCCTTTATGAACTCTTTTTTCAAACAGTTTTGCATTGATTTCTCCCCCACAGCTTACCATTCACAGAGCAATCCTTTGGGACAGCTGAACTCGCGTTCTACTGCAAAGCAGCAAATTCATGAAATATGTCTATATGGAGCCCACAAAACACCTTACGGCATATTATTCATCGCTTCGTATTCCTCTAAGAATTCGGTCTAAATGTAAAACGCGGTCATATACACTTTCTGTGTTTTTTAAGAGTAGGGAGAATTAAGTCACATGTAATTAATGTTTCCCTGTTGCACTCTGTCTCTTTCCTCACAGCATTTCAGCAGCGTGAATCATCTTAATGAATCGAGGCAACAGAAGCATGGACTGCATAAATTGACACCAGAGTGGTGTGCCCAATATCACCCTGCCCCCGTGGGAGCTGGGAGGATGAGTGTGTGCTATTTTCCATTTTTAATATTTGCACACATTTTTTTTATCCTGAAAATAACAATCCCCAGTTTGTGCGCACACATTCGGAATGACAGGGAAGAAACTGTTACCTAGTTGTTTGGAAGGTGATTCCCAGCAGAGTGTTTGAAAAGTTTTAATCTCAACTGTGCCAGAATATTCAATTATCTGCAATATCACTATTTTCAAGAGGTTTACTATTGTTATAAAGCAACATTGCTTATCCAAATGTTCTACATAGTTGCTCGAAGACAAGAAAAAGCAGTTCTCCAGTGATTTGCTTCATGAAAAACCACCTACTGTTCATCAATATGTATCGAACTCCATGAGAAATCTAACGTTGGTGATGTTAAAAATCAAATAATTAGCCTCTTAACTCTTCTAAAGTGAACATTTCCGTTGCATATGCTATATTCAGCCCTGCTGACAGGGGAAACCAGGAGGTAAAAAATTAATAGCCTCTCTGGAGATGTCCCCTCACCACAACAAGCTGGAGTTATTTAGTGGTTAGCGTCTGAATATGACAGCAGTGAACTGCCTTACAACTTGAGCCAAGAACACATTCACACTTCAAATCTTACAAAATCAGGATCTATGCCTCTCCTCTCTCTTTCCCACAGTCCACACTCTCTCTGCTTTTGAAGACAAGACATCACCCGCTCTTTCAGCCTTCAACACATCTTTCCGGTCACCGCATCACATCGCTTGCCTCGCTTGTTTGACCTGTCAATCTAGATAGGTGTTTTGGCAACACTCCTGATGCTAGCTGTATGGATTCATCTTCTGGGGACTAAAAATGTCCAATAAAAGACAGCACAACAACAAAACAGCCCTGCAATGACTTGCAAGATGCGAACATTCATTTAAAAAAAAGTGACAATTAAATGTTCTCAAACACTCCGAGTCAAGCGTACAAATGTAAAGCAAAGCAAGTGCGGTGACACAAAATATGGGCTCTCATTAAATATGTGCATATCATAATCTGGATGTGCCAGTTTTCTCTGATTATATTTAATTGTTCTTATGTAGGCTCTGAAAAAATAATTAAATGCAGTTTTTAAAGCAATGTGACTAAGTGTTAGGAATTTACCACATCGACTGAGCTCATCCAAAACAGATATGGGATTATTAAAATAAACAATTTGAGTGAAAAATCGAATATAAAGTTTATGCAAATGAAATCTTTTAATGCAAGTTAATTGAATACTAATTTTAATCTTCATTTAGTACATTTTGATTACAATAGGATACTAACCTATAATGGATTTACTATTTTTAAGTAATGAAATGAAATCAAAATGCAAGGAAAAAAAAAATAAAAAAAATAAAAATATATATATATATATATATATATATATTTTTTTTTTTTTTTACATTTTTTATGGGGGTTACATAGCACATGGCACCTTTACAGACTCGGAGAGCTTTGTATTGCCTTCCTCATTACAGGAGGAGGAATGGGGTGAGAGGTGTTCTGTTGGCTTTTGGAAGCAACCAAGAAGAAGAAAGAGAAAACTAATTTACACTCCTCCACAGCTTGAGGATTCCTTTCTTTTTGGGGAGAGTGAGGGCAATGAGGTGGGATGACGCCGTGATCCAAACTACCAAACCTTTGCACTCGGATAGGACTCTTCCTATACGATCAGTCTATTTTGTTTGTAAATTGGTTCATTTCTAGTTAATTGCTGTTAACACAGGAGGAACGAGTGGCTTAAGAGGGCTTGACCTACGGGGGTAAAGGCTGGCCCGATGAATGTGTGACGTTTTTCTTACCTGCATTGTCTAGGTCAGAAGGGGTGGGAAGGCCAGACGGGAGCTTTGTAGGCTTTGTGCGTGTGAGAGGGACCCTGTCATTCAGGGCCACGGAGCAGCCAAGGTCTAAGCCCATCCACCCTGAGTATGGAAGAAAAGGACAGAGAGAGCTGAGGATGGATCTAGTCCAATGAGCTCACACACTTTCCTCAAGGAGGCAGTCTTTCCCCCCCCCCACCTCTTTAGAATGGCTTGAGGGCACTAGCCCTATCTATGCCTCTCACTTTTCAATTCCTTCTGTGCTCATTAGCAAAACCATGATGGCAAATCTCACAAATCCCTCCTTTAAGCATGTGACAGAATGGACCACTCTCTCCCCGCTCCCAAGAACTTAAAGGGACAGACTTAAAGGAACTCAAAAAAATGACTTTTATTACTGTACGGATAAAAAAATTAAATAACATCAAATACCAATAAATAAAACAATAAAAGACACAAAAAAATCCAGCACAGCTGTTTTTTCCCCACAGATAGTGAAATCTAATGGGGTATAAAACAATATCAGACCCCACTGACCTTTATATTATTGTAGAATATAATTTTTAAAAATAAATAAATAAATACATCTTAATTAAAAAAAAAAAAAACTTTTAAAAAATCCACAGAAATATTAATCAGCCAAAATAAATAAGAACAAATAAACATTTTGTTGATTAAAAATTACACAAAGTATTTAACAGCAGAACTTTTTGCAACATTCATAATAAGAAGAAATGTTTCTAAAGCAGAAAACCAGCATATTAGAATGATTTCTAAAGGATCATGTGACACTGAAGACTAGAGTAATGGCTGATTTCTATTATAATAGAAAACAATTCTTTTTAATTGTAATAATATTTCAAAATATGACTTTTTTTCAAGATTTTTTGGTCAAATAAATGCAGCCTTGGTGAACATAAGAGACTTCTTTC
>SCHK01228518.1:2363-12405 GCA_004124795.1 Poropuntius huangchuchieni
TGAATTATTTCATCATTTTCGGCACCTGTGTGTCATTTAAAATTGTATTTAAAAACTAAAAACTAAAAAACTAAAATAAAACAAAATTTAAATGAATAAAAAATGAAATGTACAACACTTTAAATATATAATATTTAAATATAACTATTTAAACATCCAAACAAACAAACAAACAAACAAATACTTATATTTATTTATTATTATTTGTCTGTGTATTAGGGTTGGCCAGTGTCATACCAATCCAGCTAAACAGGCCGACTCAAATGGAACATTAAAATAACATGTCATCTCTGACATATAATTTCGCCAACAGTGCAACTTTTGGTTAATTAACCTTTCCCTTTAATTAACTGATAGTATTCATATCGTTGACACACATGCAAATCATTAACGCTGATAAATGTGTGGAGTTGCATGGAAAGGCTGAACTAAGACATGCACAATCCCGCACCTTTGATCAATGTTCGCTTTATTCAATGCATCATCCTCTCTCTAATCTAAGACGTGGCTAATTTAGATGAAGTAGCGGGACGGATATTCTGTCAGGCTATTCACTATTGGACAACGCTGGGTGTGGTCGTCATCGACAGGCTAAAATAAAAGAGTCATAAACGTCCCGCCCACACAGTCCAAATCAAACCGTGGTTGGCTGGTTCACCTGTCAATCATAATGACCCATCCCAAACTCACTAAACACTGCTACTTGTTCTCTTTGGCCACAGATGCACTTCTCTCTTTGGAAGGCTCTAGAGGAATCCGATTAATTAACCTCAGCCGTTTGATGGCCGAATCTGTCATTCCCACTGTGACAGGCACCTGGCTATCTTTCGCCCCAGACTGGCAGTCCCATCGTGCAGATATGATCCACTGAAAGGTCAACACGAGTGTAGCAAACACAAGATCTGCTGGCGTACTGTATGACACATCCGTGTGTCTCTCTGTCAGGATACCTGTTATCAACACCAATGCAGCGATGCGTCACTCTGACTTATAAATAGCCTCCAAATTTAACACAAACCCATGTGGGTAAAAATGGCTTTGGCAAGTACATAAAAAGTTACATTGTTAGGAACTGCAACAAAAAAAAAAACATGTTTTTCTGAAGATCTGTAAGAACGCTAGTCTGATGTGAATGAATCAAATCAAGCAGAACAAACAGTCTACTATTACCTCTATCACTCGCATGATTCAATTTTGCAATCAGAAGTTTATCCAGGACGATTAAAGTTTTCGCTTTCTCCAGAAATCTTCAGGGTGACGCATATGTGGAAATTTTCACACTTTAAGTCACCAAAACATACATATATGGAGCAAAATCATGTTTTTGTAATGTGTAGATGTACAGCGATGGAGGCTGAGTCATATATGACACACATATGAAAGGAAAACAGCTAAATAATTCAACCGTCATATGGACAGAAATATATTTTTTATATTGTAATAAAAGACACACACACACACACACACACAGTATATATCCCATTACCAACATGTTTGAAAAAGTTATATAGATTTGGAGCAAGACTTTTATATGTTTTTGAAAGAAGTCTCATTTGTGTACTACCAGGGCTGCATTTATTTGATCAAAAATACAGTAATAACATTAATATTCTAAAACATTATTAGAATTTACAAGAGCTGTTTTCTAATTAAATATATTTCAAAATCTAATTCATTTATTCCTGTGATAAAAGCTGAATTTTCAGCATCATTACTCCAGTCTTCAGTGTCACATGATCCTTCAGAAATCATTCTAATATGATGATTTGCTGCTCAAGAAACATTTCTGATTATTAGCAATGTTGAAAACAGTCGTGCTTTTCAATAATTTCTGGAAACCACAATACATTGTTGTTTTTTTCCCTTTCTTTTTTGAAGGGCAAGAATGGCATTCATTCATTTGAAATATAAATCTTTTGCAACATTATAAATGGCTTACTGTCACTTTTGATCAATTAAATGTGTCCTTTTTGAATAAAAGCACTGTGTTTTAAAATAAACTAATAAAATAAAATATCAATTTTAAATGGTAGGCTGTTTATGTATTTATTTATTTCTAAAAATACAGCTCTCATGCTTAACAATAAACATCATTGAGAGGTGAATCAAAATGTACATTTTTGTCCCTTCTAATAAACTTATACACTTTTACGTACAAATAAAATATCATCTCTAAAATTGTAAATAGAAGATTAACTAAATCATGTAATCTTTTGATTAATTAATAACTCTGCATATGTTTTCCAGCTTCATCAATTATAAATCAATGTATTATTAGTTTTGCGAGCCTGTACACAGTAGCTCAACCCATATTCATCCATTTTTAAAGATTTGCCATAGCCAAGTGCAAATGGCTTGATTTGGGTTAGATCTTATTTCCAGTGTCAACTCTTTCCCTTTCTGCTTCTTTTGGCTTATTTCTCTCTTCAAAGACGATTTAACTTTCTGACGCCCTGCAACAATGACGTTCATATGGCTTCTCAGTTTCTCATTTTCTGCTCCTGTCCTTGGAGAATTATTCCAACTATTCAAACCAATTTATAGGAGCTCAACTTGCATTTATTCTCAAACTAGTTTCACTATGATGAAATGAACACAAATGATCTCCTTTGACCTTATTTTCCCCCAAAAACCCTCTTAGGAATATTAATTGAAACCCTATAATGGAGCATTCCATCCAGGAAAAAAAACCCTGCTGATGTAGGTCATTAGAAAACGTCTCGATAAATACGAATTATGCGAAGATGAATGTTTTTCATCCTGCGTTCTCAGCGAGGGTTTCATGCGGCGATAGAGCATTAATTGCAGTAGAAGCGGAAAAATGATACACTATTATTTCAATAATCACTGAAGTTTTCCTGCTAAAAAGAGCAGCTGATAAACGTAAAACAAAGCTGTTACAATAATAGAGTCCAAATAAGCTCTGACAAAAGAAATTATTCCAACGATGGAAGGCCAAAGATTAATTGAAATATGTGTACGTGTGAAGAAAGTCAATTAGACGTCGAAAAAAATCTGGAGAATTAAGGCTCAGTGATATTTTACTTGGCAAATGCAAATGTCCTGGATTGTGAATGGGTTTTGGTTGCAAATAAAGAGTTCATATAAATGCATTCCACTCAATTAAACAGTATTTTAATAGTGTAGATGGTGAACGCTATATTTGTGTTAAACCCAAGTGGAAATGGCTTGATTTGGGTTAGATCTTATTTTTAGTGTTAAATATTTACCTTATACACTTCTCTTTGGCTTATATCTCTCTTAAAGACAATTTAACTTTACGCCTTGCAACAATAATATTTTACTAAGCTTCACTTAGACTCTTCAAACCTTCTTGTAAGATCAGCATTACAATCTAAACAATTATTACAGTGAAACTATGTAATACCATAAAAAGCAATGCAATAAATTAAGATATTAAAAAAAATCAAAACAAAACAATAAATTATGTAATACAGTACAGTGAAATAATATAATCAAATTACTTAATTTTTGGAATAGTTTGATAGTTATGTAATCCATAAAAATCAATTTAAATAAAATTGTAGCAGAACCAAATCTAAAATCATGTAATGCACTGCAATAAAAAAAAGAAAAAGAAATGCAATAAAATAAAATAAATAAAAATGTAAATAAAAAAATAAAATTATGCAATGCAATAAAATGCAATGCAAAGCAATAAAATCAAGTATTTTAAAAAATAATAAAAATGTGTAATGCAATGCAATGAAATAACAAAAATTAAAATGTAAAACAGAAACTAAAACTATGTAATGCAATTCAATGCAAAAAAAAAAAGAAAAATTCCAACAGAATACAAAGGAATGAACTATAATAAATGCAAATAACTAACTGAGAATTAAGGCTCAGAGACGTTACTTGTCTTGGATTGTAAATCCAGCTTTGGTCACAGATGAAGAGCTGATAGAAACGCATCCCACTCAATTAAACAGCATTTCATTATTCCAGCCAGTGACCTTAAAAACGCTAACTTCTCATCTTGTACATCAGTGCATGATTACCGGCACTTCAAACACGAGGCGAAACTCTATTACGGGTGCCAGACAACATTGAGCATCGACATCAGTCCGAGACATGAACAGAAGGGGAGTCGAGAGTGACAAGATGCCAGATCACTTTCAATTAATAATTTGCTTGGACAGCCGTGCGGGACGCTCTCCGCGGAGTTCAAACCGCAGCTGACACTGCAAAGATAGCGGAGGGGGACAAGGCCACATATCAAAATGTATCAAAGGAGAACAGCAGGAGATAATTGGCAGGGGACCGCGGTCAAATTGACAGCTTCCTTAAGTCTCAGATTAGGCTTTGCCTCTGTCGTGGCGGCGCACCGGAGAGACAAGAGACAACTGTTTTATCACGCTCCACCGGGAGGATGATCTGAGGGCCGCTTTGTCAAAGACGAGCAAAATAATGTCGGCAACTTCTGGCTGAAATGCAGATAGAGAAAGGAGGGAAACAGACTGTGTTTGACCCGGAGTGCCACCGGCTTGATATTAGCGCCGTTCGTGGACCTTATGGGGTCCGAGTTCCTGCGGTTCTGCTTGACATTTCCAGCCGGGGCCATTTCTGACAGTCCGCTGTGGGAGACGGGGTCAATCTATGCTTCTGTCAAGACTTGGAAAGTGATGAACATTTCACTTCACACGAATGCAAAAACTCAGTTTTGGGGGTAAGCTGGTGTCTTATCAGTAGTGTCACAATATTATACTTTGAGGTTAGTGATGTGAACAGCATGGATTACTTACAAACTGTAGTCAGTTACACAATAATAACTGCAGTAACGTAATCTATTTAATTACACATTTTAGGTAATGTATTCTGACTACTTTGTGATAACTTTTTCATTACTTTTGGCCTAATCAGAGAGATGGATTATTTTGCACCATGTTGATTTGAAAAAAACAAAGAAAAAAATCTATTCCAGTTATCATCAGGTGTTCCCAAACTGGGGTTTGTGAAGGAACTGCAACAGCTGTGGGAGCTGAGGAAAAGCTAACTAAATAAATCATAAAAATGTAAACTTGAAGAGAAATATTTTACTTGTTTACCTGTCAGCGTGACCATTAACTGACAATTACAAATATATATGTATAAAAATATAAATATAATCTGATTACAAGTATGTTTCCAGACTACATATAATCAGTTACTATCTGGCAACCACATAGCAACACCATTTAGTTAAAAAGCATTGCTTAACATTGCTTTGCAAGGTGCATGCTTATGTTTCATCTAGCAAATTATTTTGGATCAACTTGGATCAAAAGCTATACTTAGATTCTTTACACCCTTTATAATATACTGAAGTATAACCCAGTGCAGAGGAGCATGGTGCACAAATGTCCCAAGATCCTCCAAACCTGCCCAAAAATACTACACCCACCATAAAATACACAATCTTGTCCATGTCAGGGTATTATATAGTATATCTACCACAAAAACTATAATTATGCAATGCAATGCAATAAAATAAAAGCTAAAATGACGTACTACAATGCAATAAAATAAACAGACATTAAATACAAAAACGTGTGCATTGAAATAAAATGCAATGCAAAAATAAATCCAATGCAATTAAATGAATAACTAACTTAAAATATTCAACACAAACAAATAATGATTTTAGTAGTCATTAAGCACTCTGCACATGGTAGCATAGTCTGACCTTGCTGTTGAAGCCTCAGGCAGTCCGAGGGCCCGGGGCAGATGCCAGTAAACCTGCACTGTCCATTGGAAAAGAAGGATACTATGACCCTTAGGACACCTGGAAGCTCGTTACATCAGTTTGCTTGCCTGCATAATTTCATGAGGTGATTGTGTCTCTTTTATGGTCTGGGTAAAAAGTCTTTCCATATCTTTCCACTGTAGGTTATGTCAATGGTTCCCAGGGTCATATGGGAACTGTCATTTAGAGAGTTGCACGCATTTGTTTTTGATCTCAACCGGCTGAATGAATGCCAGACATTTTCACAGAGAAAACATACTTTCTGACAGGAGCTTTGTGGTATTTAGCCATGTTTTTTTAATTAAAGGAGTCAGTCACACAGGACACAGTCTTGCATTTAAAAACAGCTAGATGGACCACAACGGAACAGAACACAAGGTCTCCAGACATGTTTTTAAAAGTTGAACTACTTTTAGTTTGACAGCATCTTGAAAAAGAGCTGCTCAGGACACAAGACACTGAGGTAGCAGCAAAATGTAGCACGCAACCAAATAAGTTCATATCATTTTTTTTTATTACTGTAGACACTACCGTTCAAAATTGGGGTCAGTGAGATTTTTAAATGTTTTTAAACAAAATATCTTATGCTCACCAATGCTGCATTTATTTGATCAAAAATGAAAGTCAAATTATGAAATATTAATGAAATTACAAATTTTTAACAACCAACCAACCAACCAGTCATTCTAATATGCATATTATTAATGTTGAAAACAGTTGTACTGCACATTTTTGTGGAAACTGATACATATTTCAGGATCCTTTGATGAATAGAAAGTTTAAAAGATCAGCATTTATTTGTTTAAAAGAGCAGCATAAATCTTTTGTGAAATTAAAATGTCTTTATACTGAGACTTTTGATTAATTTAATGCATCCTTGCTGAATAAAAGTATTAATTTATTCCTGACCCCAAACTTTTTAATGGCAATGCGAAGGGTATTTTGCATATTTCCTATTTAATTTGACCTCTTGTGACCCCTGGGTTGCCAAATCCTCTATAGTGAGTGCAACCGCATGTGCAGATTTATTTCAAATAAGTCTGCAAAAGCCTAAAGTCTTGACTGCTGGGCTTATATTGCGCTTTGGAAATGTTCTGCATTAATGCTGCAGCAGGTTTTGCTCTCCACCTCACATTTTCATATGCCATGCTGTTGTTTCCCTTTACCCCGGGCTAAAGCCGCAGCCTTCCGCCGTACCTGTCCTACCTGATGTGAATTTCTTATTCCACCAAAAGCCTTATAAACATTGAATGTTTGCCACCACTACTGGAAAAAAAGAAGATGTTTACTGAAATGGGGTGCAGCGAGAAGCGTTAAGACAGGAGAGACCTGCGGTGCTTTTCCCAGTGCTGAGGCCGTAGCACACTGAGGTGTGAAGCATCCATTTTACTGATGGGAGATTTTATAATACACGCTGACCTTCATATCATCGTAGGGCCGCGTGGCTGGAGTAATGGATTAGAGTGGGATATGTCACTCTGCCCTTCAGTTCAGATGTGTCACACTATCACTCATACTTTGCTTTCTTGCATTGATGCACATCGCTAAAACATGCAATTGAATCGCACGTTTAAAAATGTGATTTACAATGCAGACAGTTTGTAATAAAAGACTTCAACAGCTTTTAGCTGACGCTATATCTTAAAATATTCAGCTATTTTTGTCCTAAAAACTAGCGCATTACCGCCACCTATCTCTCAAATAGACCACTGACACTCCTAATTGAGATTGTACATAGAGTGTTAATGGTCCATTTGAGAGATAGGTGGCGGTAATGTGCTTATAAGTCTGCGGTCTGCCTGAAAGCAAGTAAAAGAGGACGACGCCTGCTGACACAGAGAGACGTTCCAGTGTATCAGAAGTAAAGAAAAAAAACAATATAAATACTGTTCGATTTCTCACACAAACGCTCGTTTCGTGTCTTAGGACATCAATGTGTTGTCAGGAGCCACAGGGTTTAATTTGGATTGGTCTGTGTATATTTTTTTTTCTCTCAGATTTTGTGACCATTGACCTGCATTAGATGATTGACAGGCTGCAATGGTTTGAGTTAAAAACCTCTGTTTGTGTTCTACTGAAGAAACAAAGTCACCTACATCTTGGATGCCCTGGGGGTAAGCAGATAAACATCAAATTTTCATTTTTGGGTGAACTATCCCTTTAAGGTTATGTGTTTTTTTTCTAGAAAGTTATTATGCCCTGTGTGAGCAAAGTCAGTAAATTTTTGTCCAATTTGATAACATTAACTAGCATTTTGGCAAAAAGAAAATCCTCTCCAGGTCAAAATGTCCAGAACACAACATGAGGGTTAATGAGAAACCGCTGAGAGCATACAGCTTTTTAAATACTTTTTACCTCATTAGACTGAAACATGCATGTTTTAAATGGCACAAAATGATCAACTGTAGTAAAGACATCTTAGAAAGATATTTCATGCTCCCGTCTCATTTTCCGCAACTCTTTGCAAGGACATGGTAAGAAAATCAGAAATGTTAAAATTTAAAACAACCCATTTTCTAGTTGTGAACAGCAGAAGCGCTGTAAAAGCCAATGATGCACAACGGGCTGCTGTACCGTCTGCATAATTTGCGACTCTAATTAAAATGATTTCAAAATGAATTTCACAGTTGGGAGAATGGACAACACTAGTTTCTGGAACATTACCTCTCGGGATGCATATTCCTCCTACGGACACGCTGCATTGGGAGACGTTCAAATACAAACACATGCACGGTTACATCATGAAACGCTCAGAATCCACCTACTCAAGAACACACACCCATCCACCTCCTCACTCCAGCAGGGATTCGCCCAAGGCCAAGCGTCTACTAAGAGCTGTAATCAGTTAAGTTAGCGCGCCGTTGCGAACGCTGCAGCACATCTGACATGACAGCGCTCGCGACCGGTCATAAATCAAGCCGTTCTTTCGCCCAAAGCTCAAGTGGCTCCGGTGAAGATTCTGCATGTGTACATCAACCTGCATTAGAGGTGAAGCGCTCAGAGTGCGATACCCCAGAGAACCTCTGCTGAAACTTCTCGTTACGTTTCGGGAGCTAAAAGCTGCTGCTTCTCGACGCCCTGAGACTGGTGCCACATCCAGACACACAGCCCTCCAGCGCTGCAATGATATACAAGGATTGTGACTGACAAATCCAACGCCCCAAGACTTCACAAGATGTTTTACAGCCTTAGCTGCGGTACAATATTATTATTCTACATAACGGCATTGCAGTTGGTGTAGTGTTCAAATCACCGGTTTGTCAATGGCAACAGTGCAACCTAAACTTTGGCAGATAACTCATCCTGCTTTATATATTCAGTGGATTTCTAATATGCAAATGCACCCTTTGACCCAAAAATGAACGTTTTGTCATCATTTAATTGCCCATGTGTTGCTCTAAAGCTGTTTTCTTTCTTCTCAAACAAAGTTTCTGAGCTTTGATATAGATTATAAGTGAAAATTATTCAAATTTGTTTGTTTTCCTCACACGATGCAATCATATGACTTGAAATTCAACATATTTATCATTTGACACAGTTGGTTCAGTGTTTTTGCAATGTGTATCACTGTTTTTTAGTNAGATATAGATTATTGGTTCAGTGTTTTTGCAATGTGTATCACTGTTTTTTAGTGCTGTTTGCATAATGCCATGTGGCTATTAGTTTTTGGTGCAACCTAAACTTTGCTGCATAACTCAGGTATAATGTATAATGTGCACATTTATCCTTTGACTGTTTTAAAGGAATATTTTACCCCAAAATCAAAGTACTGTCATAATTTATGTACCAACACCATTTTCTTTCTTCTGTTAAACAAAAGTTTCTGAGCTTTGATGTAGATTATAAGTGAAAAATGACTTCAATTTGTGTTTTTTCCTCAAACAATGCCATCATATGACTCGAAATTCAGTGCACAAGCCATTTGGACTACTGTAATGTTTTTTTTGTCCTTTTGAAGCTTGGCAAAAACACTGAGATGTTTTACAGCCTTAGCAGCAGCACACTATTATTATTCTATTATAATGTGCAATGGCATTGTGCATATCACCTATAGTGCTGTTATCGTATGTCATATTCAAATGGATTTTTTTTGTGAAGTAAAATAATTTAATAAATATTTTACATAACAGATCAGTTAAGTTGTATTAAGATACAGTCACTGTTCTTTATTATTTCTTCATTATTATTTATTACGTGAGATGTCAGTTTTTAACCTTGTAGAGCAAAAGTACATTTAAAAAAGGTATTTCTATGTCTTTTTTTTTTTTTTTTTTTTTTTTACAGTGTACCCTCATG